>JAUYWI010013120.1:0-19099 GCA_034780595.1 Parotoplana pacifica
TCAGCTAATAATTCTATTTTATAATAAATCAATATTATTTCTCTCAAAATACGCACTTAATTACGAATCTCCCTATACCTAATAATGTAGAGGGGGAGCCCAGAAGGGTTTATTTAATGTTGCATGCCCCAAAGCTTTGATTATCCTATTATATATGTAGTACTAATATAGTCCACTATGGAATGAATATTTTTTTGACACGAGGACTTTTAAAACATGAAAGGTTGAAAAATCCATTTTATATTTAATCCTGGCAGTCAACCGGGAGAGGTGTGGGCGATGAGTATAAAAATAACTCAACCGATTTTTTTGGTGTTAACAATTTTAGGATATGTGACAGCCCTCTGAAAAAATGAGGTTGGGCCAAAATCTACTTATATTTTTTACAAAAAAAATCTTGAAGCCAAATAATCATAAATTGACTAACATTTGGTAGATAGGACCGTAAGTCCCAACCATTGTTCCAGGCTTTTGAAAATATGAAAACCTGAAAGCCAAAAAAATCGGTAAGCTTTATTTTTTAAATACACAAAAAACTAACAAACAGGATTTCTTTGAATTTTAACACCCCGTCAGTAACAGGAGATGGGTAGTCTACTCCTAACAAAAGCATCAACCGATTTGGGTAAAGTTTGGTATCAAGATGAATCATATGACCCACTTCTGAAAGAATTAAAGTTTGACCTAATTTGCGCAAAAGGTACTTTTTACATAACAATTAATTGTGGTGTCAAATAATGATAAAATTTGGATATGTTACAGTCTTTGAAAATATTTATTTTTATGGCCAGGGTTCAGCCTAAAAGCCATTTTTGTCTAAACTGTTTTTGGAATAAAAACATCTATCAGATAGGTTTTTCAGAGAATTCGTTCAATTGTGCCCCAATACAAATTACATGCTTTTCATTGGTAAAATTTCAGAAAATTCGAATGAGCCAAAAAATGATGGTTTCTGTCTCCAAATTTGAACATATACCAAACAGCTGTCCTGAGCTATCATTAGCGGGTAATATAACTAAGTAGTATATTTTTATCAAAGAATACCCCAAAAAATCTATAATTAATAATTTCAAAAAATATTTGTGGATATTTGTTACTGAGTGAACATGTGACCATGATCAGTTTAAATGTAAAACTCTGATTTTAACTAAACTTCGCATACTTACTACTTAGGATAATATGTTAAATGATTCTGAAGGTTGCGGGATGACTAATTTTATGGAAAAAACGATATTTTTCCAAATTTCCTCTACTTGAAGTAGGTAGTACTTGTATCAAAGTGGAAACAAATAAAAATCAGAAATGACTAAACATTGTACCATTTTTGCTACACATGTACTTTGGAGAGAGTAATCGAAAAAAGCTTTTAAAATGTTAAAATATCGATTTTTAGACATACGTGGTGTGCCTGTTACCTAAGTGCCCGGACTAGCCATTAAAATCTATTGATATGATTTTATTTTGTATGAATTATCTATGGATAAGATAGGTACATAAACAGGTAATAAGGATTTATTGTACTTTGCATATAGTTTAATATTAAAATTTCATAAATTTGTACCGCGTTTATTCACGATGGCTGCAAATTTTAGTGACTTGTGAAGCACGCTTTGTTATCTAATTTCTTCTAAGAATTACGAGTAAGAGATCATCCTCTGACATCATCAGTCTTCTATTACAACAAGGGTAAGGTGCTGCATCACCTAAGAAAAGTGCTATTTACTTTTGGGTAAGTTAATTCAAAAGAGGAAAAAATTTTGTACTTGACACAGAAAATCCGGTCACATCGACGTCAATTGACGTGGAATTGTGCCTGTAGATTATCTCAAAAAGGTCAAAGTTTGACTGGACAATACTGCAAGTCTTATTCGTAAGGCTCTTACAGAGAGGGAAGTATTAGTTGCTTCTTCAAGACAATGTACTGATGGACCAAGCAAATGTTGTTCAGGAGACATTTCAAAGATCTGGCATGTAAGAGCCCCATCCACCATACAGTCCTGATTTAGCCTCTTCAGACTTTCATTTTTCTGTCTTCTAAAGAAGGATTTAGCTGGAAAAACTTTTGGCGTGCCTGAAAGCCTCAGAGAGTTTGTAAATGAATAGATTAAAAATGAAGATCAACATTTTTTAGCAGTGTATTTGAGGAACTGTAAATTCAGTGGTCACTTAATGTAGTTTTCCTAGGCCGAAAAATATCGGTGAAAATAGTTGCTTCGAATCACATCAAATTTGCACTACAGATGTCTAAAAATTTTCTGAACGTTTCAAAATATTTGGTTAATCTAAACTAACATTTTTTGATAGTTTTAATTTTTATGCTACCCATATAATAGCATAATTCAAAAATGTTAGCTTCGATTGAATAAATAATTTGAAACTTTCAGAAAATTTTAATGATAATTTTTAGTTATATGTATGTAGTGTACATTTTATCGATATTTTTCAGCATCGGAAAAATACATTAAGTGACCACATAATTTACCAATCATAACTGTGCAATTTAAGACTTACCTTTCTGAGTTTGTATTCACATATACCTTTGGGACGCGATACGTATATTATGATTAAAACCATCTCGGTTCACGAACTATTTAGGTTTTTAAGAAATGGCTGGGCTGATAGGATAACACAACAACTAATAAATAATACATTTTTTACAAGAAGTTTTCACTGCGTTCAAACAGACCAATTTTTGGTTTATATAGAGCGAATGCATTGTCATAAAAATACACCAGAAATGCCCAATAGAAGCAGTACCTGCCTCAACATTGGAAAAAGTGCTTAGCTCGGAATGAATCTGATATTAAGAAACGCTCTTAATATATTTTTTTATCTATTACATTCCTCCCATTATGTAAATAAAGTTTGCTGTACATGATTTCTTGTTTTCTATACTAGTCCGGAGATACTTAATTGGCGCACCACGTATATTTCAAAAGTTGTAAATTTTCTAAAAATTTAGAAATATGCGAACCAGATAAGCAGCTACCACGTGCAAAACTGCGAACCATTTCTTACGACAGTGTTGCAAAGTTTTAGAGTTATCATTTTTTGAGCTAGAACATAATATGTGCTATGGTGGTGTAGACCCTCCCCCTCCTTTATTTACCATAAACAAATCTCATCTTTTGTATTGCTGAAATTTGTTTTTTTTAGGAAATGAACATTCCTGCCAATTTAATTGGTCCCATGTTGAAACATATTTATCTTCTCGAAAGCAAAGGAAATTCAGAAATTTTATATAATCTTACAGTTACACTACACATCCCTGTTAAGTTTTATGATGAGTCGCATCTGGTTTATTTATTTGAGACTGCTCATCTGAGCAATACGCATGGTCATGACTCACAACTAACAAAACCAAGATTTATCACTGATGATGACGATGTCGTAGATAGTTGCGTAATAGACAAAGAAATTTACAATCCTATGAAACTGGACATAATGATTAATCCAGGTATGATTTATTTATGTTTTTACTTTTATTGTTTTATATATTTTGTTTATTTTAAGCAATTTTTCATTTATTATCATTGAATAGGAGAGTGAGGCTGAAAATAATTGAACGAATTTGCATGATTTGTAATTTTTTAAATCTAAATGTTGTTCCCAAAAACGGATTATGATTTCTTTTATCTCAATAATCGCTCCATACTCAAAAAGTACACTTTTTATCCTAAAATGTTAGTAACCCTTGGTTTTTGGGTCCTTGTCGTCTTGGGATCCGATAGTCATTCCCCCTAGAATATCATACTATTGATTTGTTCGAAATTTTGTGCATATTTTAGAAAGGTTCATGGAACAAAAAAAATTAAAAATCGATATTTCAAACCATTGAATTTCTAAAATCAATATTTATTGTTTTGACAAATAAGCTTGGTCAAATGTTATAAATTCTTCTCAATTTGGACTATAGGTAGCTATTTATTAAATATTATAGTGTGAAACTGAGAGGGTTTTAACCAAAGGTTGGATAGTTTTATTACACAGTACATGTGAATGCAAGCTCAGAAAGGTCAGTATTAAGTTGCACAGTTGTGACTTGTAAATTCTGTGGTCACTTAATGTTGTTTTCCTAGGCCGAAAAATATCGGTGAAAATAGTTACTTCGAATCACATCAAATTTACAATACAGATGTCTAAAAATAATTTTTTTTGATAGTTTTAATATGATGCTACCATAGAGATCGGACTCGGGTTAGTGATAAAACGCGAGCTAACTATGCGGTCCGATTTCTATGGATGCTACCCATATAATAGCATCATTCAAAAATGTTAGCTTCGATTGATTAAATAATTTGAAACTGTCAGAAAATTTTAATGATAATTTTTAGGTATCTGTAGTGTATACATTTGAAGTGAATTGAGGCAATTTATTTTATCGAAATTTTTCAGCATCGGAAAAATATATTAAGTGACCACATAATTTACCAATCATAACAACTGCAATTTAAGACTTACCTTTCTGAGTTTGTATTCACATATACCTTTGGGGCGCGATACGTATATTATGATTAAAACCCTCTCGGTTCACGAACTATTTAGGTTTTTAAGAAATGGCTGGGCTGATAGGATAACACAACAACTAATGAATAATACATTTTTTACAAGAAGTTTTCACTGTGTTCAAACAGACCAATTTTTGGTTTATATAGAGCGAATGCATTGTCATAAAAATACACCAGAAATGCCCAATAGAAGCAGTACCTGCCTCAATTCCAAATGTCGTCTTGATAATCGGTTAAACCTTTTTTGAATAAATTTAGAAGAGTTACTTAACCTATTAATTATTTAATATAGTTTATTGTAAATTGTTTTTCTAGATGAACAGGTTAAAAGTTTTAACCGAACAAAGGATACTTTAAAGCGAACACGTCGTTCTGTTGACATTGATGGGAACTTTTCCACAGTTCCTACACCTGGGACAACCACACCAAAATCATCCAAAGTTGACACTCGGCCCATGTCAAATCTCCGCCACGAGGTAATACGCTGTGGACGTCCCGGCATCTTTGTTAAATCGCCACCTATTTGTGCTGTTGCTAGATGTACTTTACCAAAATTACAAAAACGCAATCCAGTTCGACTCGTGATTCAAGGTTGGCTTTACGCACCGACATTTTTCAAGAAACACATGGACGACATCAACGTTAGTATTTTTAATTTTTTTTATCATGCACTGTTTCACAATGTCAATTAAGAAACTAATAACATCTGAGCGTAATACCAAACAAACATTTGTGATTTCTTTAGCTAGCACACATTTGATTTTATCAGAGTTTGACTTAAATTTTGAAATGAACATTTTGAAAAAGTCAAGCTGTCAACTGATAACTTTTTACTTTTTGGGGTTCTAAAATTATTCTCATAGGACCAGCAACATTGGATTTAAAGTACTAAAATTTTGTAGGAAATCATTCTAAAACCACTAGAAACTAATAATATGCTATTTTTAAATAAATATGTGAAACAATTCACATGCTTCAGCTTGGGTGCAGAACAAGATGCACATGATTGCATAGTTTTGATTTGATCTTGAATGGATGCTATTTTTATGTTGAAGCCATATATTTTTTACACATCTTTTGGTTGGATTACATTCATTACTATGATGTTAGTGCTGTCTTAGGCTTGGATGATATTATTTTTTATTTTGTATGTTAGCTGTAGTAAAGATTTCATTCTACGTATATATGTATGCCGGTGGTGGACCTCATAGATCAGCAACCATGAATGTGAAATATTCTATGTTTTAATGCATTCCTAATTTTAAATCCCAAATTTTAGAAAGATAGGATATTTAATTCAGATAGTACAGTCATTCTAAGCTGTTCTGGCCAAAAATATCGATTCCCCCTCCCAAACAATCGATAATCAATAAGTTTTCAAAAAATATTTATGCATTTGTATTTCTGAGTACCGTGGACCTACACATTAAATTTGAAGTCAATAGGACAAACTTTAATTTTTAATGTAATTTTAACTCATTCATATATTGTAATTGATGTTTATTTGTTTTAAATTACACTTTTTACATAATTGGATTTGTCATTTGAAGATCCGTTAGGGAAGTATTTTTAGCTTTGTTTTTTTAATTATAATAAGTGCACCTCATTTATTAGATTATACGTAAAAACCATAAGATTGTAAGTGAAATACTAAGAATATATGTAAGATAAGAACATAAAGCATAAGATTTTATTATAAGTGAAACTATTAATTTGTTATGTGAAACAGACTCCAGTTATGAAATTAGTTTTTCTGTAAAACTTAGACTGACCCATGTGGCGAAATTCATTGAGGTGCAGAAAGTGTGAAAAGTGGATCCAAGGCAGATGCTCTGGAAAGAAGAGGGTCACTATTTTTATGACTACTAATGTGCAAGAAATTTTATGCAGGGAGATGAATCTGATAGAAATGTTACAGAACATGGAAATATAAACGATGAGTTGTTAAAAGACCTTGATAGAGTGAAGAAATTTTGTTAATTGGACGATACACTAAGTGCAGTAGGAGGCAGCGAATTGACAGTAACAAAGAAATTTGGCTTGCAAAGCTTTAGAGATCTGGAATCAATGCTGTGTGGCTATAGACTGACGCTAGCAAATAATATATAGCACATATGTTAGACCAGTAATTGTTTACGCGGCAGAGACATGGGTAGTAAGATAAAATAGAAGAAAATATCCTAGGAAGAGCAGAAAAGGCAATGGTTAGAAAGATATGTGTTGATGGAAAAGCTTGGTCTGCGAGAGTCCATTGTAGAGGTAGTGAGACGGAGCTGTTTAAGATGGTGTGGTCACGTCCTGAGAAAGGAAGAGAATAGTGGTGTAAAAAGGGGCATGGAATCTCAAAGTGGAAGGGACGATGGAAAGAGTGCGCCCAAAGTTGATCTGAAAAGTATGGCAGAGAGAGAATGTCGGAGATCATGAAGATAGAAAACGCTGGAAAGTTGGTGTGGCCAGTTGGAAAGAATGAGGGTCGGCGACTGCCTCTCAGGAAAATAAACTGGCCTTTAAAAATGATGATGATGATGGTGTAAACGTAATTCAACTTATTTTATTCCAGTCGTGATCATTGCTTTTTACCATTATTTAACTTGCTATTTATAATATTGAACATTTGTACCGTTCCGCTTGATGATGAGTTCTGTGCGTTTAGCTAAGATAATTATTACGTACTAAATTTATATTTTATTTTACAGTTTGAATTTCATTGAGTAGAAAATTATTTATGGATGTGTCTGTACACCTATAAATGTAATGTAGGCTTCAGTTTGTAAACATGTTGTAGAGGTGACGTGATTTTTTATGATGACACAGAACTAGCTGTATGTTCTGTGCTTCATAATGTGATTTGCATTAGCTGAGATTAGAGTACGTACTTAAATTTAGTAGTAGTGGAAGTATGTTTTTTAAACTCATACTTAGATGCATAATATTTCTCTTTGACGGAGGAGGTTTGATGATTATACGTATTAGTCGCATGTAAGTTCAGGTTCGGAAAAAATCATCAGGATTGCATAGTTACTGTTTTCTACTGTATTGTGTTACTAAAATGGGTTAGTTACTTAATGTACACCCTTTGAATAAAATAACTATTAGTATTTTTTGGAGAAGAGAAATAAATATGTAAATTGATACTATGCATCAAAGGTTGGGGACCTCTTAGACGATTAGTATATCAGTTTTAGATCAATATAGTTTGCATATTATCAGTTCACATATTTATTCTCCAGAAAAAAAATTAGGGGTGTAGTTATTTTTTCCATACTCAAAAATAACAATGATAAAGTTGGTCCAATTTGCTTCAAACTTACAGGATGTCTAAATAATATCATAAACACTTTATTTGGATAAACAAAATCACGTCTTCATAGTTCTAATGTTTATGCTAATTACATAGCGTTTTATTAATTAGCAATCAGCACCAGCAAAGATTAATTTCCATTTTATGACTGCTGAAAATAGTTTATTAATTTTAAGAAAGTTCTATCAGGAAAATGTCTTAACTTTTAAACCAAACAAGTACATACTTGCATGACCAATATATTAGTGCTTTATGTGGAGAAAAGTGTCACATTTTCCCCAAAGATAGCATCTAATGGATTCAGCTGTCTCTAAAATGAAAACGCAGAACATTTATATCTCCTTTCTTTTTAATCGATTGCCTTTGTACTAATTACGACTAAGTTTCATTTAGATTAATTTGCCAATTTTATAATTTATATGATTTTGGTAGATACCTAACTCTATCTAGTTGGTAGAAGTAGCGTTGTTTTGTAACTAGAACAAATAGATTCAATTGATCAGAACTCTCTAATATTTAAATCGATTGAAAACCGAAAGCAGACAAATATTTACATTAACAGATATGTAGAAAGAATCTTTACTGCAGTAAACATACATACAATTAGCGTCCTTGAAAACAAAAGATACGTCGCACTATTTTTTGGAAAGGCTCGCCAATTTAGTTTTAAAAAATGAACAATGAAAATTGCTACGGTTTTAGCTGTAAAATGTCCGTCATCAAATAATCGAAAGACAAATAAAACCTTCTTTACACTTTTGACAAGATCAATAAAATCAAAAAGTTACTAATTATAAGAGATATAGAATAATGGGCGTGTATTACACATTATTTGTAGAACTTAACATTTACTTCATACTTATTCCTGGAAGACAAATAGGAATCATTTTCAACAGGTGAAGTACCTCATAGCATCACCATTGATCCAAAGACTCATTTTAACAAACTATGAAGAATAAAATTTATTTCATTATATCAAAGGTTCCGTCTCCATAAACTCGCAGGTAGCTACCCCTCTTTATTTGGAAATGTAACATTATTTTACATGCTTAGTTGGTATCCTATAAAGTAGATCATTTGGGTTGAAATTTGGTACATAGCATAGGTAAATAAAATCGATTAAGTGACCGGCCGTTGACATAATCACCACCAAAAAATTAAACTTTGTTCCATTGACTGTTTTCTAGAAACAAATGCAATTCTATTTTTTTGGAAAACATATTGTTATTTGTTTAAAAAATACGTCATTTTTTGTTCAAAATCACTAATAAACTGAAACAAAACAGTATCCTGCTCAAATTTTTGATTTAAGATTAACAAGCATTATATTTTTATTGTTTAATGGTTTTCGGATGGATAGAATGGATAACTTTCAGTCACCAAATTTGACTGACCATCTTATCACGCTTCAGCTTAGGTGTACATAATTACAGAGTTTTGATATAATGTTGAAAAATTGTTTCAAATCTCCATGATGTTTGCCTTGTTTTCTATTTTTTTATTTTGACTTTTGTAGGCTTGTTTGTAGTAAAATTTTATTCTAATACTGTATCAAAGGTTTGGATGCCTAATCACTTTTATGGTTACTTGTTTATGAATTGAGGGTTCAATAGCAGGGCAGATTGTAAAGTTAATTTAATTGGATGGAAATGTTTTTTAAATGGTTTAATAATACATATTTTTTAGGTCAATTTAATCATCATTACCACCACCGATATTATAGTCTAAGCATTAATCGATTATGATGACATTTGGTACCTAGAAGTACTTTGGGGCGAGGGGAAAAATGCATTTGTGCGGTGGCAAAAAAATTATCTCACATAACTATACTTTTTGGGGTTGTTGACCTCATTAGACCTTAGTTAGTATATATAATCTTTCATTTAATCAACTTTCGACTTAGCAACTGTTGCTAGAGTAACAGTATAGCACAGTAACATACAATTTTCCCCACATAACTATACTTTTTTAATTGACCACATGAAACCTTAGTTACCATATATTATCAATGTTCTACTTAGCAACTATTGCTAAGGACACCAATGTAGCATAGCAACAGCCTTTAAAAAAGTAGTTTTGTTTATTTGACCCAAATAAATCTTAACTATATCTGAACATTAATCTGATATATGAATGTAGAATAAATCTTTACTGCAGCAAACATTAAAATAATAAATAATATCAGTCAAGTCTTTGACAGCACTAACATCATAGAAATGAATGTAATCCAACCAAAAGATATGTAAAGATATAAATATGGCTTCAAAATAAAAACAACATCCCTTCAAGATCAAATAAAAAATATGCAATTTATGCTAACAATTTTTGCATTTTTTATATAACTATAATATTCTAAAGATATTTTGTTTTCACTTACACACCAACTACAAATTTTATAAATTCATTACAAAAAAAAATAGAAATTAAATACCAAAAAGGTCAAAAAGTGTATCTGCTCAAATCCTAAAATAGGTCAAATCATTTTTAGGTGTTAGCTCTCAATTATATGAATGTTATTGTGACTTTAGATAAATAAAATTTCACAATTTTAGAGCTAACAAAATCAAATTAATTTATGGCTATTTGTTGCAATTACTTGGGTTATAGATTCAATGTCCACTAATTTGTATGCTTTTTTAGAGTTACTTAGGTACTCAGATTTTGAATTAATAAATATCTATTCAACATATTAGATATTGTGATTAAAATATAGAAATTACAAAAATTGCCTACATCGGTTAGTTTTGTATTTTTCTTGACCCAATAACCTAGCAGTTTTTATAAAAGATGATTTTAATTTAAACTTAAAATTACTTTATTGTCAGATTTTGTTTTTGATTTTACTAGAGTTTACACTACTATCACTTAATCCGTCGCTTGTAATGTGGGGTTATCCAAATCCTACGCCGTGAGGTTAACCCAAATCGTCAATTAGTGTGATTTTGCAAGACTATCAGCAGAAAAAGCAGTTTATTGTATTTATTTAATAATGTATGCAATGCAAATAGTTATTCCTTAGACAAACAAATCTTAATACATATTTTAATAGTAGGTGTAATTCAATGATTATATAAACCGGCACATTATTTACCTTATCCATCAGCAGATTTAGATTACTTATAATTTGAGCTAAAACTAAACTGTGAAGTTGTAGCTTTGCATACTTTCATTTATGTCTACTGCATAATTTTCGTATTCGTTTCATGACCTTATCAAATATCATCTGTCAGCAGCAGTTTAAAAGAGGTTTGATAACGGTAGGTAGTTATACCGTGATGTGTAGATGTTAACATTTTAAATAGGTAGTTATCTAACTAAAATATGTAGACATGTGACTCAATATAGTAGTTTTACATTGGGTGTTTAAATAATGTTCAATTTTACAAACAAATGCGTTGTCTAAAAAATGGTGCAGACAGTAGTTTGTCCAATATGAAGTTTTGAACACTCATTACAAATTAAACAATAAATTGTGTTACGACTTTTACAGTTCATATAACTGTTAGCTAATGTAATTGTTGAACCTTCAATCATTATGGGACATGTTTTATAAATTCTAGAATTTTTCATTTTACACAATTAAAGATATTGTTACTTGATTTATTATACAGAATATTACTCGTACTGTACTGTGATAATGAGGGAGAAAGTTAATAGATTCACGAATTTTAGATTAAAGTATTAACACTATTCGTGTTATATTGACAGATTACAGAATATACAGATTTCAATTGTACTCTTCAGAGGCCTAACTATATAACTTTTTCGGTGTGTAGTCTTAAAATCTGTACAATTATAATATTTACTTATGGCATGATTGATAAGTTTGATTGGATACTTGGCACTAAGAAGTTAAGTTTCTGTTTGAGGATGTTAAGTTGGTATTTTTGTCAGTATCACTAACTATGGAATAGAAGCGTTTAGCTAATACATATGATATATTACGAAGTGTATGTCTAGGATGATGAGATTTGAATGAAAGTATGTTATCGAAGTCTGTAGGTTTGGTACATCGATCACTTTGAATTTTATTATTTGATGATACACCTAGACTAATTACATGTGACATAGTTAGCCTTTATACTCGCATTCCTAATCCCTTATGGTTTTGAAGCCATGATAATCGTATCTCTACACAAATTCATAGTTAAAGCTCTGACAATTATTTTAGAATATAATACCTTCACCTTCACCTGAGACAAACTAATGGAGTCATCATGGGCACCAAGTAGCACCAATCTATGCCATTCTTACATAAAAATCAGTTATATGAGAAATGTATTGCTAAACTCGGAGCAGAATTTCGATAGACTTCTTGCTGATTAGTGTCTTATTTGGAACGATAATTTCGTTGATTTCAACAAGATTCTATTATCCTTAATGATTTTAACTAAAATATTTCATACATTGCAAAGTTAGAATTCCTTTTCTTGATGTACTACTATTATACACAACAAATAATAAAATTTAAAGTGATCGACGTATCAAACCTCCAGATTCCAACAACTTACTTTTATTCAAATCTCAGCATCCTAGACATACACTTCGTAATATCATCACCATCATCATCTTTTCTTTTTAAGAAGTCGGTTTAATTCCTCCGACAGGTAGTCTCCGACCCTCATTCTTTCCAACTGGCCACACCAATTTTCCAGCGCTTTCTATCTTCATGATCTCCAAGCTTCAGTCCAACCTTTCGACATTCTCTCAATGGCATAATTTTCCAGGTCAACTTTGGGCGCCCTCTTTTCCTTTTCCTCTTCCCTTCCACTTCGAGATTCCATGCCCCTTTTACATCACCATTCCCTTCCTTTCACAGGACATGACCACACCATCTTAGACAGCTCCGTCTCACTACCTCTACAATGGACTCTCGCAGACCAAGCTTTTCTATCAACAATTCTGATTTCATCTTATCCAGCTGCCTAACTCCACATATCTTTCTAACCATTGCCTTTTCGGCTCTTCTTAGGATATTTTCTTCTATTGATCTTACTGCCCATGTCTCTGCTGTATAAACAATTACTGGTCTAACACATGTGCTATATATATATTTGCCCCTTCATTGCTAAAGTCTGTCTATAGCCACACAACACTGATTTCAAATCTCTAACCTTTGCCAGCCAAATATCACTATCTTTGTTACATACCGCCAATTCGCTGTAGTATATAAATAGTCGTATTTTAATTATTTAATAAACAAAGAAATAGTCTTTTGTCACGAAAATATTTACCGATCTGCACACCAGTCGATCAAAATATGTTTCCTAATCATTGATTTATTTAGTGGTGATTGATTACCAACAAATAAATCAGTGATTAGGTAAATAATTTGAAAAACTGAATAATAATCACCTATGGCATAACAACCAGTATCTTTTTCTTTGTACAAAACGAGTTCAGCGTTTAATATTACAATTGGCTTGTAAAAATCAATTTTATGGAAAGCTAAATATGTACTTTATGTTATTTTAAGACTTTTTTATTACTATATTCTTTATGACTAATTTATGACTTTTTCATTACAACTTTTTCTTTACAATTAAAAATTTACAACTAAATTATCTGCGACTTTTCCTTTTTATGACATTTCATCATGGATCCTCTCCAGAACGCTAATTGTGTGGTTGGTTGGACACTGGATTCTCTATCCAGAAGTGTCCGGTTTTATGACCACGTAATCTGGGGTTATATTATGTTAATAACGTCTTTTTTTCTGATTTATATGTTAGTAGTATACCTTACAAGAAATTTCTCTATTTAAACGAAATTATGACTCATGATGAAATAGAGATCCTGATTAACTACCGAAAAACTACAAATTTGCTGGACCAGAATGGATTTATCATTCTCAAAATATATACATTTTTTAAAAACAATAATTTCCCAAACTGGGTGTATCCAGGCGGGGAATTAACTTTGCTTTGCAATGATAGAGGAGGGGGAATACTCCCTAGTGAATAATACCCGATTTAGATGAAGAGCTAAAACATTTGATATGAAAAGTTTGTAGGTCAACCCACACCCCAAGATGAAAAAGTGAACAAGTTTGATTACCTAATTTGGAAAAATGTATGTTTTACCTAAATATCATTGGTGTCAAATAATAACAAAATTGGCCACACATTTCAACCATTATTATTCATTACATTTTTTATGTCAAGAAAGCAATCTGAGAAACAATTCTTTGGCCAAAATCACTAAAATGGCTCTAAATGCAAACAAAGCATCATATATATGAGAGCTAGAATTAGGAAGGTATTATAAATAATGCATATATTAGAAAATTGGATGCTTCAGCTTTCTGGTTGTTAGTCTGAGGGCCACGATGCAAAGACAGTTCCGTAAACTTTTTTTTTCAAAAATGAATATTATCACAATTATGACTGTTAATGATTTAAAACGGTTTATTATAAGTTTCTGGATCATTTAAGTGGTTTTGAAATGAATTCATTAACTAAAATTGTATTTCAGAAATAACTGGACTTCAATTTTTGACTTTGGATAAAGTTATAGCTTTTTTGATTGGCACACTAATAACTCAGATAAAGAATAAATTCGCCAAATACAAAAGAACTAGTCATATTTTATTAGGAAATTCAATTTTACCATTTTACTATTTAAATATATAGGATTTATATATACTGGGTTGGGCAAAATAACGCCTCAGTATATAAAATAAGCATATAATAATAATTAATTCAAAAACTTTTATATATGTATGTATATAATAATTGAAATAATAAACAATAATGAGTTATTATTTAATTACGTGTTTAAAGTGCAATCCATACATTAAACATGATTAAAACATTGGAATTAATTAATATTATATGTATATTTACTGAGGCGTTAAATAAAATTTTACAAAGAAGCGCACTCCAATCGCATATATAGGGAAGCACATTCAGTATTTTTATAAAAGAAATGAAAAGGAACAAGGCTTCAAGACCTGATGGAATCAAGGCAGCAGGAGAACCTTTAGCAAAAGAGCTGACTTATGCCTTGTGAAACGTAAAGTGCCTGAAATTTGGAAGGACTCTGATCTAGTCATCCTCACAAGAAAGGTGATAAGAATGACCTAAAGAACTATCGTCTCATCAGCCTACTGGCACATATCTATAAAATATTCACCAAGATCCTTACAAAGAGAATGGAGAACAAAATTTATAAAAATCTATCACGAGAACAAGCTGGATTTCGAAAAATATCTTAGCACAATGGATCATATCCAGTCAATAAATCAATAAAAGGTCAAATACAAGGAATACAATCTGCCTCTATGTCTAATTTACGTAGAGAACAAAGGCATAGAACCTCATTATGTGCACATTCTAAAGAACATTTACACAAACTGCCACTCAAATATACATAACTCTCAACGATAATAAGACGAAATTCGGCAGTTACAAAGGTGTCTAGAATATGTGTTTAAAACCATTAATTCAGAGGAGAGGGGAATATGCATCGATGGGGAATATTTAAACAACCTCAAGTTTGGAGATGATGTAGTTCTAATAGAAAAGAATTTGCAAGTAGCCGAAGTTATGCTGAATGAACTTAACATGGAGGTAAAAAATGTGGATTAAAAATCAACTAGGCAAATATAAAGCTAATGCACAACCATAAAGTGAATGAAAGGCGGGTCAAGTTGGAAGGAAAAGTCATTGAAAAAGTTAATAACTATGTATAACTTGGTCATCGAATCAGCCTGCAAGAATCAAATCAAGCTAGTGAAATCCAAAGAAGAATTCAATTGGGATGGGCGGCCTTCAGCAACCTGAACAACATTTTCAGAAATACCCTACCAGTAAGTCTAAAAGCAAAGTCTTTAACCAATGTGTGCTGCCAACAATGACCTATGCCTCGGAAACTTGGACTACAACAATTAAAATGGAAGAAAAACTATGTATAGCACAGATAGCAATGGAACGCATCATGATCGGTGTTTTCCGTAAGGATAAAGTTCGAAACATCATTCATAGGATGAAAAAAGATATAAATGGCGCTTAGCAGGACACATTGGCCGAATGAAAGACAACAGATGGACAGAGAGACTAACAATCTGGTCACCGAGGGAAAGGAAAATAACGAGAGGACGACCGGCGCTCAGGTGGAGCAAAGACGTGGAGTAGTTTGTTGGAAAAGTCAACTGGAGAACCAATACCAAGGAGAGGCTGAACTGGAGAAGACATGCTGATGCCTTCGCTCTGCAGTGGGCTGACATAGGCTGATACATACACACATATTAAAAATTAAAATGTTGTTCCACGAAATAAATTAAAAAGCAAAAAATACCAAGACCGATTTCTTACAATAGTTTAAAAAATGTAATCATAGATTGAATTTTTATGGAATAATTAGTTAGAAAATAGAAGTATAAAAGATATTAATTGTCCAGTTTGATTGGATACTTGGCATTAAGAAGTTCCTGTTTGAGGATATTACGATGGTATTTTTGTCTGTGAGTATCACTAACTATAGAATAGATGCGTTTAGCTAATACATATGGTATGTTACGAAGTGTATGTCTATGATGATGAGATTTGAATGAAAGGCTGTAGGTTTGATATATACATAGATCAGTTTCAATTTTATTTGTTTTTGTGTATAATAGTATGCACATCAAGAAAGGGAATTCTAAGTTTGCTATGTGCACAGCTATATGAAATATTTGAGTTAAGATCATTAAGGATAATAGTAATCTTGTTGAAATCACCGAAATTATCGTTCCATCAAGAAATCTATGGAAATTCTCCTTAATGTTACCTATTTCTTCTCTAAATTCAGCAATACATTTCTCATACATATAACTGAATTTCTATGTAATCTATTATAAGGTCTAGGGAAACGTGGAAGAGGAAAACCAAGAAAGGGGATGTTAGACGAATTCAAACCAAACACCTATAGAGTATTGAAGGACCGGGCAGCAAACCGAGAAGGATGGAGAAAGTGGATGCCATAGTATTGAACCTACCTAATAATTAATTCGGCAGAACACTAGATAGATAACTGAATTTCTATGTAACCTATTATAAGAATGGCATAAATTGGTGCTACTTTTGTGCCCATGGCGACACCATTAGCGCTTGTTCCAGGTGAAGATATTACATTCAAAAATAATTGTAAGAGTTGTAAATATGAATTGTGTATAGATACGATTATCATGCCTCTTGTAAGTTAGCCGGTATTTAACGGCTTCAAGACCTAAGACATTAGGAATACAGGTATAAAGGCTGACTAGTATGTCCCATGTAGGTATGTACATAGGTGTATGATTGAGTGTAGTGAGACCACAGATTTCAATTATACTACACTTTCGTATAACGTCTTTGAGTGAGACCGTGAATTTTAGAAAGAAAGTCTTTTGTATCTGCTAATTAACTGGGTATTAATCTTAAGTAAGGTTTGAGAATTATGTGTAAGAAGTGGCTTAGTTTAGATGTAACGGAATTAAGTTAACTATTGGACGACTAGTGAGATCTGAAGGTATATTGTGAATATGTATTAATTGGTTGTTAGTGTAGTCATTTAAAGATTTACATTTATGTAATTTAGGTAAAATATAAAACTGGTTATATTGCCATTCACTAGTAGGTATATAATTATCTATACTTTTGATGGGTAAGATCGTTCTTAAAATGATTACATAAAAGAATAATGGTAGTATGTATTTTTTTCATCGAGAGGAGACTGAGTTTCAGTGTACGAATCTGACTCTAAATGTTATTATATTCTTCTTTAGGTATAAGTACAAAACTGGAACCTTTATCTGATCTTCATAACTGATAGTTCTTATTTCTATTTTTTACATATAGTTTATTAATACTAATATTGTCTTTACTCGTGAAGTTAGTGCTACTAATTTCACTAATAATGTTACTTAATTGAGAAATGTTATTCTCTAAAAGTACATTATTACTATTTGTAATATTAGCTTTTTTATTATGAACACTGAATTAAAGATTACATTATATTTAAAATAGGTGAATTGTGTATCGAATGATAATAGTTAAGTCTTAAATTACCAACTAATTGTGCACTATCATTGATCAAATTATGTATATTTACAGAGCTATTAGGGCAATATTTTAAACCTTTATTAAATAAGTTCAACTTTGTCTCTATCAAGATTTAGATCACCGAAAACAAAATTAGATGGATGGCTGCTGTTGTTGTTGTTATTATTGATGAGTTAAAAGTATTTTATTCGACTTTTGTTTTATGGGAGCGGGAAAATTTTTTCTTCCTCGTTGTTGTCTCGTCTAGTGGGATATCAGTAGTTGTAGGTGTCCGGTTCTCGATCAGATCTTCTATAGACTGTCTGGATATGATATTTGTATCATTCCGTCTTGGTTTAATAGGTGTTCTATGTTGCACAGATGTTTCTCCGATTCAAAGAAACTTTTTCCGTTGTTTTAGATTTCTTTGGTTTTTTCTTCTTCTTTGGATTTTGATGTTTGCCACATATCTTCTAAATTCTTCTTAATAAAATTTTCTACAGCTCTTCAGGAACTATTTCTACATAACAAGAATTAAAAAATAGTCTATACGAGTTATTTTTTAAAAATAGAAGAAAAATGAATAAAATTGAACTTGGCTCTCAAGTTGCACTCCATGGACTAAAATGAATAATTTTAAAAACCCATTCTTTATGTCAAACAAAGAAGTCATTTTAATGTTTTTAATAAAATATTAATCAATAATGTTGATATTTGACATTAGAATTTCAGATTTTGTAAAATTGATAATTCCTATTTTGGGTCCAAGATCATATTTTCAGAGGGCTATCAGGTGACCTCTGCATCAACATTTTATTTAAAAGTTTCTAACTGGCCTAAGCATCTAGCAAAATCTAAACCACTGGAATTTATAAAAATCTATTTGAAAGATTTTTCTAAATTAAAAGATAAAATTATCGATTGTTTTGGCTCTCAAAATTTTTTTTTTAAATACTCGAAATATATGTACATCTATCAAACTATGATTATTTGCAACACATAAACTAAATATTAATCAATTCTATTGATATTTGGTTTCAGGATTGAGTTTTTTAACAAAAAGAAATTTTTATCATTTTGGGAATAACTTCATTTTTTCAGAGGGCCATCGCTTGACCTTAAGGGGTCGGACCTCAAATCCCTTTACACAAAACCTTTCGCAAGAGAATTTGATACACTGATTTCAAATTTCCTCACAATCAGTTTAACTTTTTAATTTTTTTAGCAATCAGCAAAAATCCCTCGGCGGGGTCGTTTTGGGGGGGGGGGGGGGGGGGGGGGGGGGGGGG
>JAUYWI010013231.1:0-19098 GCA_034780595.1 Parotoplana pacifica
CACTATAAGAACAAGACAAACAGAGATTTTCGAACATTTCATGAGAAAATTTGGTATTGAGACATTGTTAGTAAAAGGGGGTAGATGTGGACCTCACGAGAACTTTTTTAGTAGTCTGAAGCAGTGTATCATTCAGAAAATAAAATTGTCAAGGGGATAAGGAAGAATGATTATGGATAGAAATGTTTGACGAACCATGTTCTCTAGTAGGGAACCAGATGATGAGATGAACTTACTTCGACAAATTGTTTAAATATATAAATAAATTTATGTGGTATCTGTATTCAAATGAACATTTTGTCAAAATTCGTCCAAGTCAATGAATTTCGATAGATTGTCGGTCGATTTTCATTAGATTTATTGAGTTTCATTTTAATGATTTTATAAATTTATGAATTCTGGAATTATTTGTCCATTACAAAATGTGCAACTATTTGAAGTCAAGGGATGGTTGACAAAAGGGTAAGTACTAATAGCATTAATTTTTAATGAAAACAAGTCAACTCGTCAAGTCATAAGTTGAAGGCATTTTATAGACTGGATCTTTGGTATACTTAGGGTTAGAGCTTTAAATTATATATCTAGTAGCTTAAGAATTAGGAACATTAGTACAGGAGCAGGAACAATTTTTTGTTTTTAGTAAAATAATAATTATAACTAAGTTGAAAGAAAGCAGCCAGATATATTTAATGGGTAAAGGAATTAATGTACTGTCAGTTTTTGTAATAGAATGGGCCTTTTTAGTATTTTTTGTTATGTTATTTATAAAATAATACATATCATATCCAACAAAAAAATTATTATTACACAATTATTACATTACATTACATTTCAGAAAGATTTGATGCATATTTGATACATTTCAAATAATATATATTTTGAAAATCAAATATATCTGAATGAAACATATTTTGAGTTTTTAATAGGCAATGGCTATTGGTCCATCTAGACTGTCTAGATGGACATAAACAGATAGATAGACATAAACAGACTTGGTGGTTTTTAGTGGGCATTGAATTGATTGGTCCTTCCTTCTATTTATAATTTACATAATAATTAATAATAATTATTTATACTAGGTCATTATGGATCATACAATAAAATATCTTTAAATAGCATTTATATTTGTTCTTCTATCACAGATTATGCATTAAAAAATCTATTCATGCAAAAACCTGACCCTAAATCTATACTTATTAAGGAACAATAAAATAACATTTAATTTATATTTATTAGGGGTATGTAGGTGAATCTGGAAATATTTTCACTAATTAAGTTTAAGTGACAGTAACTCAAAAACTAATTGAGATAGAAAGCTGATTTAATATTCTAATTAATCCTGACAATCAATCTGGATAATATTTGTTATTAATATTATTTTTAAAGCATAAGATTGAATATTTCATTATGAAGCTATAGTCATAAGAAGCTTATCAAAAAATATTCAAAAAATGTATTCCAAAAAAATAATCTTCAAAACTTTTCCAACTCACTTTTAAACTTTGGTAACATATTTTTTAGTGTCTATGAGATGACATGTACATATATAGTTTACAAATATTAAATAATAGCCTGTCTTGTCCATAACCTCTATTAGTGGTGAGAGCCATTTTAGAATATGGGGTGAATCTGTAAATGCCAGGAACAAATACAGAAATATACTAATTAATTTTAGATCATTGTAACTCACAAAAAATATTGAGATAGAAAGCTGATTTACTATTCTAAGTAATCCAAACTATTGGGAGACTTGGTATTATTTTTAAAGCATAAATATATTTTGTTATGAAGCTACAGTCATCAGATGTTTATTAAAAATGTATACCAAATTACAATCTTCAAAAATTTTCCCATATATTTCATGCCATTCACTATTAAATTTGGTAACATATTATTTAGTATCTATGACATATATTTTACAATATTAAATAATAGCCTTGTGCATAACCTCTATCAATGCTAAGAGCTATTTTAAAATACTGGGTGAATCTCAAAATTCCATGGGCAAAGTTGTAAATGCCAGGTCCAAATACCAAAATATACTAATTAATTTTAGATCATTGTAACTCAAAACTAATTGAGCTGGTAAGGCTGATTTAATATTCTAATTAATCCAGACAATCAGGAGAATGTCTGGTGTTATTTTTAAAACATGACAATATTTTGTTATGAAACTACAGTCATCAGAAGTTTATTTTAAACAGTTAAAAAATGTATACCAAAAAACAATCTTCTAAACTTTTCCCATATATTTCAGGCCACTCACTTCCACTAATTAACTTTAAATGGGTGTAGGTTCAGAATGAATGCATTTTGTATTTAAAAAAAGTATTTTATTATGTACTTACATATTATTCTTGATGAAATATATCTGAACTGACACAATGCCTTTTCCATTTATAAAATGCTAGTTTTTTTAATTTCCAGATTCACCCCAAAGTGGAGCATGACAAATATTGAAATATTATTTTATATATGAAACTAGTAAAATAGCTTATTGTTTATTAGTTTGTCCATAGTTAAGCTTATATTCATTTCTAGTATTTTTTGAGTACAGCTACATGATAAAAAGTATTTTTATTGGTTTTATTACAGTTCTTGGTATATGCATTATGGAACACACTTATACATATTTTGGAATAGATTTAGTTATCTAAAAATTATTCTGGTTTACTGTACTTGTGGAATACAGTCTGGCACCAATAGCCACTACATTTATAATACAGCCCTGGCCAATTCCAACACCCATGTCTAAAATTAAGTGCTGATGTTGAAGGGATGTACCTCCTCTTTGGCAGACATAATGCTGCTGTAGACTGACAACATAGTGGACAGGAAACTCATCTACTATGTTGCCAGTCCACAGCAACATTATATCCACCAAAGAAGAGGTACAGCCCTTCAACATCAGCACATTCAGCCCACATATTTTTAGACATGGGCATTGGAAGTGACTGGGGCTGTATAATATACTTAATGTCAACATGTCTGAAATTTATACATTAAATATTTGTTTCTAAAACATAGATAAAACTTTAAAAAATTTAAACCCATATGTTCAATAGTGTTGCTATTTATTCAATTTTAGTTTTTAATGAATTCAAAACCTATAAAATAAAACCTAAACTACACATGACAAAAATGATTAAAAATATAGCATAAATGCTCTGCCCTTGCATCATTGATGTCTTTGATCAGAGCCATGTATATTATTAGTGACATTCTATCTGCTTAGTGGCAGAAGCATTAGAGGTAGCAAAGTATGTATTGCTGTTCAGAAACAACAAAACATCTTGGATGCATATGCCATTTTAAAATTTTATTTCACATTTCTTCACATATACTCTGACAATTTAAAATAATGTTGGAAAGGTACATGATGTTGTTCACTAAACAATATATTACCTAAGTATAGGTACAATTTATAAGCATAGTTTTCTGAAAACTTTAAAGAATGTATTATGTAATTCTTGCCTTTTAATCATATATTTAATATAACTTTATAATACAAGTCAATAATTATAGAATATTTATATTTCATTATTCATAGCTTTATTTACCAATAATTAATAAATTGTATTATGTATGAATGATAATTATGTACTTAGTGAACACAAAGAATACAGTTGCGATAGGTTGGAATGTATTATGTAATAAGACTATTTGACAACAATGTGATATAAGTTGTAATATCTAACCAAAACAAGGACTCATCACAATGGCAATGAATGCAAAGATTAACACAACAATTATTCATACACTATAATTAAATAGAATCCAACTGATACTTAAATGTAGCTAGTAGATCTAATCAATGAGTTGGATTATGTAATACATATCCTCCAAGTTTTTGAAATTATGTAAAATAATCTCCTGAGGCAAAGCCAAAGAGATCATTCACATAATTTCAATTATATGGAGGATATTTGACATAACTTATTTTTTAGTCATATATGTAAATTTAATGTAAAAAATATATCTATTTTATGGCAGATAGTTTTCTATAAAACCATAAAAATAGGTTATGGTTTTGAATATTAGGTACTTATTATTTTATGTGTTCTAAGCCTAAAGACAAAGTGACTATTTCTAAACTTTATTTTGTGAATAAAAAAAATATTTTAAGCCTACTATAATAAGAAATATTAACACTATTTTCAATACCCAGCATTTCCCAAATTACTTCTAATACCAGATCAATTATGTTGCTTTTGCCTAAATCCACCATTGACTCAGTTTCATCCAAAGATGTTTTATAGTTAGACTAGATGGATTACTTCTTTTATGACAATAGGTTTCATTGGTCCCTCAATTTGATTAGCTTTTGTGACCCCATCCCAGTTATTTTCCACTTTCATTATCCTCCTAAGTTTTTCCTTCTCTTATCAAAAACAATCCTCCCTTTCATATACCACTCTCATCCTAAGTTTTCTCATTCAATCTTTCTGGATTATAGTCATTGCAGATGCAACTTCTCTTCTAGCTTTTTTGTTCTTATAGAGGTTTTTTGTTTGATCTTTTTTTGATCATAGAAAGCTCATCTTTTTATTACTTACAGCATAATGAATTTCATTATTCTACCACTAAGTTTCACCCACACAATTCCTCTGCTGCCTGCTTAGCACAATATCTGTACTTAATCCATACATAAGGTTCTTTTCTCTATTCATGCACAATTTTCATCTTTACTACATATTTCCTCTATTGTTTCAGTTTCCAACTTCCAAATTTTAGTCTGCTTCATTTGCTTTCTATTCAACTTTGCTGCTTCTAGCTTATCTACATCAGCCACTACTGGACTATACTGTAGCAAAGGAATGTGGAGTAAACCAGTTGAGTATTGTCCAAATACTAAGCCTAGTACTTGTACAACACTCAGCTGGTTTACTCCACATTCTTTTTCTATTTCTCTAATAATCTTGCTTGTAAACTGATGTAAAGTGTCACTTGCTTCCAATTTCAATTTCAATTTCAATATTTATGTATTAGAGGCAAAAATATTGTGTTAACTGATGTAAATATAGCTGTGTACACAACCATCTTCTTTATATAAGAAATTTAATGGCCACTGTTAATATCCTTGAGAACAACAACAGTAGTGTTTGTATTAGAATACTAAACCATTGCTATCAATAATCTGATCATTTGATTGGTTCCATGTGTGAGTTATGCATTTATCCTATACTGAAAATGGATTCCTATACTTTTGCTTATGTTATAGAGAAAACTTTTTTGGATATAGGCACTGATGACTGGGAGCAGTCTGTCACAACAACCAAATTATATTTTGTCTAAGTTAACTGATTTCTCCTACTAGATACCTGTATTCTATATTGAGTGGATGTTTGTATAGCCTTTACAAATCTGACATCTTATACATATTCAATGATTGATCAGTCTGACTTCTAAAGTACAGGGTACACACTAGAAAACCAGTAAATTTAATTTAGTATTACTCAGTGAGCTTTATTCATATGTCTCTACATTTATAGCTGTTAGTCAATTCAATGCCATTTACTGGTTTTCTATTGGGTACCCTGTACAATTGTGGACATAAAATAACAGAGCACTGTGTGTTCCATATTGGACTACATTAAAAGAATTCTTGATGTATCACTGCTTTATGATACCATACACAGTGCCATTTCTAAGCCCTGTATACCTAATGGACAAAGACACTCATGTGCTTATTTGTTCACTGCTAGAGAACTATACAAATGCTATATGTAGATATATGTTTGTCTGGTAGTTCTGAATGAATGTGTTCTCACCTGAGTGGATTATGCAGTCTGAGCTTAGAAACAACAATTGTGGACATAAAGATACTTCAATCATTGATTCATTCTTTGCTAGCAAGCACTAAGGGATATGTTACAATGCTGTATTATCTAACTGGCCACTTCTTGTGTTGAAAAAGACATTGCTGCTAGAGAACTATACAATGATGGCATGGAATTCTGTTTCAAAAGTGCCAACCACCTTCATCTTTAAATAAGCTGCAATTTACAGCAATGTGATAAAAGAAAAAGTGGGAGTGGTATTCTTTTGTTAATGAACATTGTTTCAACACCAACAAAATAATGTATTTACTCTCCAGATAGGTTCATTTGAAACAATCTTTCCTTAAAAAGATGATGTTATCATGCCTTTGCTATTATTTTTTGTAGTGTAAAGTTTTCAAATTGAAAAAAATGTCACCCTTGCTTTCAAGATTCTTAAATGAAATAAAAACTGGTATTTCATTGAAATTTTCTGTTTTGTAATGAATGCATCAACGTTTAATTTAATTAAAATGTATAAATGAAACAATAACAGATTTAGTTTCATTGAAACATACACTATAAAAAATAAAAATGTTGCCATTAAAGTTTTTTTAAGAAAATTGTCTCAAATGAACCTATCTGGAGACAGATCCACTGTTATTTTGTTGATGTCAATAACAGATTCATAAAACAAAAATATACCACTCAGTTTTTCTTATAATGTCATGTTGTTATAAATTATGTACATCCCTACACTACAAAACAATTGAAAATTTAGCATAAATACTATGCACTTGCATCAACTTTGCTTTCTGACTTGTGCTGCTTAGTGTGAGAAACATTAGAGGTAGCAAAATATACAATGCTGCCTAGAAGCAACATCTTAGATCCAAGTGCACAACATTTCTACTAATAGCACTCTTACCATTTTAAAATTTTGGTAACGTTGTTCACTAATCAATATATTACTTTTTACAATTTGCAAGCTTAGTTTCTCTATTAGAAACTTAGATAATTCTCACTCTTTAATCATTAATAATTACATAATATTTGTGTTTCATAGCTTTATTTACTAACAATTGTTATTATTACTAACAATTGTTTTATTATGCACAAATGCTAATTATGTACTTAGTGAACACAAAGAATAAAGTTGTGATAGAAATCAAGTTTGAATGTATTACATAATACAATTATTTGATAAGTTATAGTGATAGGTACCCAATACAGGGGACTCATTGCAATGATGATGAATGCAAAGATTAATACAACCATTCATGCACTATGATTTATAGTTATTGATCTCATAAATAGAATCCAGAAGTTTACTGAGGTCTGCTGGAAGTTATTTTATCAGTTTTTTGAGGCAATAATATGGCTTCAACAACTTCAAAACACTTTTTTAAATCTCCAATGGCATTAAATTAAAATTCTAAGCTTTTGTAAGGAACTAGAAGGAACCAGAATTAAGAGGACTTTCATTTTCTAATATATTGATCATCCTATTTTTAAATTAATAAATATATGTAATTAAATAACTTGTTTTTGTTTCAGATTGTCTTGTTCTTTAGGGTTGGACACACAGTGGAGCGCAATGATCCACAACATCTTTTACCATTTCATTGGATACTTTCTATTAAAGTTTGGAACCCTAAATATTCTCTTGAAAAACTTGTTGATGATGTCACTGTGCAACTTCATGAAACGTTCAAACCATCAGTTAGAGGTATGTCTACATTGTTTATGATTTTGTTTCTTTGACATGTTTCGGATGTCCTGCTGTTTGTATAAATTGCAATCAATCATTTAGCTCCACCAAAAGTATCAAAATGAATAGTATCAATGCTAGCGTTACTGCCAAAAGTCTATTATATTAGATTTAATTAGTCTGCGAGACTTGAACATGATATAAAATGAAAAGAGAACAAATAAAAAACGTCAAACGTTCAACAATGTCAATTAATATATTAGATGATAAATGTTTAGCCTTATGATTTATTTATACCTTTAATAAGTAAATTGTTTTCTTACCAATCAGTGAATACCTTTAATTCTAGTTTGGGAATCATAATTTTGTTTAAACCACTGTAGTTGCTGATAATTTCAACAATAAAATTGTCATTTATTATCTTGAGCGAAGAAGAAGAAACCGAAGTAGAGAAAGTGAGCGAGGAAGAAGTATTCAGGGTGTTATTGCGTTGAAAAGAGCAAAGGCAGTTGGAGCAGATGACATACCATTAGAGGCACGGAAAGCACTTGGTAAAACAGGCATAGAAAGACTAACAACAGTGTTTAGGAAGGCCATGTAGATAAGAAATAGTACCAAGTACCGTGGCATCAAATTAACATCACATATCCTGAAATTGTAGGAGAGAATTGTGGATAAAAAAATTAGAGAGAAAGTGACACTAACGCACCTGCAGTTTGGTTTTATGTCTGAGCGGAATACAACAGATGCTATTTTGCGCTACGGCTGGATCCCTACTATCACTGCTGTGAATTAGGAGTTTAAATAATCGTTTTGTTGTGTTTTATTATATGGGATTTTGATATTGGGTTATTTTTGACCAAAACGTTTCATAACTTTTTGGATCAATTATTTTTATTGAAATTTTCCACCATTGTTTAGCAACTATTGATTCTTAGGTTTCACATCATCATCATTTATTTATTTTTAAAAGGTCGGGTTATTTCCCTCTGATAGAGAGTCGCCGACCCTCATTCTTTCCAACTGCCCACACCAATTGTCCAACGCTTTCTATCTTCATGATCTCCAAGCTACAGGCCAACATTTCGGCATTCTCTCATTGCCATACTTTTCTAGGTCAACTTTGGGCTCCCGTCTTTACCTCGTCCCTTCCACTTCGAGATTTCATGCTCTTTTTACACCACTATTCTCTGCTTAGGACATGACCTCATCATCTTAGACAGCTGCGTTTCACTATCTCTACAATGGACTCTCGCCGACCAAGCTTTTCCATCAGCACTTTTGATTTCATCTTATACTGCTGCTTAACTCCACATATATTTCTATTCTAACCATAGTCTTTCCTGCCCTTCTATTGATTTTACTATCCATCATTCTGCCGCATGGCAAATGGTTGGGTCAGGTGCTCAGATGCATCCTGTAGAGGCGTTGTGGACGTCTTGGCTTTTGGGTAAGTTTTGATTCTTGAATGCAGTGTGATATCTGGGGAGAGCTTGATTATGTTATCTTTGAGTTCAGTGATTTTGAAGCGAATTCCATTTGCGTTTCATTAGAGGATGCGGAGTGGTGTTGGATTGACTGAGATAATGGACGAATAACCACGTTCTTCATGAAATTTAGAAGGAGCTACACAAAGCCAAAAAATAGGCAACAAACTTATCTTGCCCTGGGTTCCTAGCGACTGCGGAGTAGAGGGCAATGAAAAGGCGGATGAAACAGCAAACAAGGCAGCATACATGGAATCTGAAGATTACAGAAAATGTCTGTACGATGTAGCCAAGGCGCATGATAGATCTCACGAAACAATGAAAGAAGTATACAGGTACACGATCAAGGGTTACTGAAGAAAAGAGAAAAATTGAACAGAAAGGAGCAGATTAGCCTTAGAAGATTCCTCACTAGCCATAGCTTAAAGCTCAGACAATACAGGTAGGGAACTTGCCAATATGTGCAGAGGAAACAGAGGACACCGAACATGTGCTATTGAAGTGCCGTGCAATGTACCAGCTTAGAAGAGACAGCTGACCTAAGCGGAGCAGCCGGTAACCGAGTGGTTAGTACGATGGGAGGTACTCGGTTCGATTCCCAGTTGTGGCACACTTTCTGGTCCAGGTAATAGACCCAGTCTTCGCTCGTTAGGACTGAACCTTTTCCCTCAGACAAGGCAACACCTGGTTTGATGTGGCGCACTCAGGGAGAAGGTGTGCGGAGGTTAAGCACAATTTTCAATTTCCACCGAAAACCGCCCAGAGGACACCTGTAGCGTCGAGGGAGAGGAACAATTGTAAACCCATCTTAGCTAATTTTTTTTAATTGTTTAAAATTTGGTTTCATTAAGCAATATTCTCTTACACGTAATATTTTGGTATGATATTGTTTGTGCGAACCCCCCCCTCAAGGTCACATCTTTTGTTTCAAATAATCTTTGGATGTTATTTAACTATCAGTTGACTATTAGTTATTTTTTTATATCTGAATTTTAGTTTTATGTACTTTTGATACATTTTTAGTTTTGCAATGGCCGTTTACTTTGACCGAAGATGGATATGCCAGCTTCTTGATGTGGATTCAACTTACTTATCTTGGTCGAATGACCCAGTTCAGGTATTATATAGATGTTACCAAATCAGGAGAATCTTTGCGCCATATTATTTTGGAGCCTTCGCCAGATGAATGGGAGTTATTTGTGCAGTCTGGAGGTGTAAGTGTTCTAAAAACTTGATTTTTACAAACTTTACTCTACTTATTGCTGCAATGAATGTGTTTAATGAATCAATTTGCTAGACATTCTAGAATGACTTTGCAGAATCAACCAATATTTCTAAGCTTATTTGAAATTTCATAAATTATGTATCACTAATGGATAACCTAATGGTTTTATAATTACTTACTGTAAAAATGTGTTCTGTATTGATTATTTCAAAAGATACTTGTAGTTTGAATAAGTATGACCTCATTTCAATTCAAACTAGACGGGGGGTTGTTTTACACTGTGAAACTGATTCATTTGACCGTATTGTTTCAAATGTGTAGTGTTTGATACTTAGAGTACCCATGTTCAATTTGTATATTGCCAGTTATGGCCCCACATCGCACTAAATATTTAGGATGGCTCTAGTTCCCAAAGGCCTTCTCAAGATCTACAAAATTAAATACATAATGTTTCCGCCGCTTCTCCATATAGCGTTATTGTATCCTTATAATAAAAATTGCATCAATTGTCTCTCTATTTTTTTGGTATAAAACCATACTACATCGTTAATGTCGACAATTTTTCTTATTCTGGCTTCAAACACCCTTTCCACCACCTTCATTCCATGCTCCAATAGCATTACACCTCTATTTGTGTCACAGTCCATTACACTACCTTTCCCTTTGAATATTGGCACCAAAGTACTGCTCTTCCACTCTTCTGGTATACTATGTCCACGCACTATCCCGGTGGATGTTTTACTGAACCTTCTTTTATTAGATGTACCGTAGTCGAATTTGATGGCTGGCCGCAGCGCGAATCTCGTACAATATTATAAAGTTCCTTTTTGGCGGTTTTAAGTAAAAAAAGTTAGCTGGTTTTCCTGGAATTGTGTAAAATGTAGATAGTTTTCTATTATTTGCGCTTAGATGGGCAAATGAAAATACATAATTAGGTACTTTAGTTTGTGTCATAACTGAAATATTGATTTGAAATGCAAAGATTAAACAAAATATAATAGTGAAAATAACTGCTGCTTGAATATACTAAATTTATTGTAATGACTTTTATTGGTGGGTTTGGTACATAAAACGCCCATAAAATTATATTATATTATATGATAATACATATTTTATTGCTTCTAGATTGTTATACCAAAATGTGACGAAATAGCTATGAAGCAAATAATTCAAAGAATCCAAGAGGAAATATTGGCAACAAGTGATTTAGAAAGAATGGACTCTTACTATTTTTATCCCGGTTTAAGACCTATATCTGATTTAGTAAGTAAAAGTAATTATTTTTGTTTCATAGTATGAATAGAATTTGAATGATTATTAGACGATTTGTTGATAGGTATACAACAGATATATAACAGAAGCACTTTTGGTGATTCTTCTATTATATCAGAAACCTAAGAAGTTCGGAATCCAGCAGCAAAAGTCATCACCTAGTATTGTTCCGTGTTAGACTAATATTTTAAAAAATTAGAATTGATCATAATCTGGATGAATCAATTGTATTTCCGAGTTACATATGACAGCTTTGACTCACGTAATGTAATAAAGATATTGGTGAATTTTTAACTACAAGGATGTTCAGCGTTATTGTAAATGTGTTTTGTATAAGAAAATGGATATATGACAGGGTCACTTATTAAATTGATGAAATAGATAATTTATAATATATTTTGTGATACGTATTTCTATTTTGATTCTTTTTCTATGATATGCGTATCTGAAATTTTTTTTTAGAAACCAGTTGTGCCTCTTACTTTAAATGAACCCAAAGTGGAAAAAGATCGCATTGTGCTCAAGCTGAGTGTCCCCAGTGGCGGTCATAGTAAGGAGAAAAAGAAGAAGAAAAAGAAGGATAAAGATAAAAATCGAGATCGTGAACATCGTAAAAAGGATAAATCTACACGAGATAAAAGTAATTCAGAATCACAACAGGCTCCAAGTCTTTCCTCGTTATCTCCTTTAGATCAAGCTACTACTGATCACAATGACTATTCTTCTAGTGGGTCGGCTTTTCCTACTAATGAGGTTGTCAGTACCACATTTTCGTTATGTCCTGGTGCTAATGAACCGAAGTCCAACTTGGTTATTTCTTCAGAAATTAGTTCTTCTATTCCGTCCTCTGGTCAGCTCCCACGTGATGATTTGGCGCCCTCACAACATCCTTTAGTGCATTCTACAACTACTAATTTTCCTTCCCATATTGGGGCATTTTCTTTAAATGAATCCAGAAGGAGATCAGATTCTGGGCGATCGCACTATAAACCTCATCCCAAATTTCGACAAGTACCAGAGGAGATGTTCCCCACTTCTTCTCCTGTGCGACCTACAACTGCTAATGTCGAGTTTGACCTTATTGCCAATCCGTTAAGCCATTCAGCGTCAGTTCAGCAAAATTATTCTCAGCACCCCCCATGCGTTAGTGAAATGACCCGTATCAATGTGCCACACCATTCTCAGTCGCCTTCTTCTCTTTCATCAGCGCCTTCCACTTGCCAAGAAACACTTTCGCAACCGCTACGTGTATCTTCTCCTATTGCAGACAGAATTGCTCCTATCTCTGATGCTTTCAATGAATCAAGTGCACCCACATTAGTGGATTCTAAACAGATGACCTCTAGTTTAAAAACGAACACTCTTGTCCATGTAGAGTCCCCTGTCGAGGACTCTTTGTTTTCCCACCAACCACTTATGTCAAATCGAACTGGCTGTGTTTCTACTGGCATTTCAAGGCAAATTTTAAGTGATGAAACTATTCCAAGTATTGCAACATCCAAACTAACGACAGTCAACTCAGTTTTGAAACAATCACCTCAAATAGATATGAATATTAACAACACTTCTTCACCCTTAAGAAGCCAACCAAATCTTGAAAAGTATCCAAGTGCCCCCTTATCATTAAAAGCTTCTGAAAGGGATTTAATTACTGATACTATAACATCAAAAGATAACTACACAGAATCTCTTCCTTCTACAAAATCAACACCAAATTCACAGAAATACATAAATACTTCCTCTAAGTCACCCAAAGGAACTCTACATAAATTAACTGTTACTTCTGATGACTCTAAATACAATTTTAATAAATCCCCGGTGCCCGACAGAGAAACTACAAATTCGATACAAAATAAAGACTACAATTTTCTGTTTAGCGACCCAGACCATACAGACGAACTCCGAGCTCACCATAGAGTTATTTCTATTTCAGATAGTGGTGTACAGATGTCACCTATTTCAAAACCTAATGCTTCCATGCGACACTTAAATGAAGGAAAAACAGAACGCTTCCAAAGATCCCCTTCGCACATACGAAAAAAAGAGAAAGAACGTCATCGAAAGGAAAAACGAGAAAAGCGCAAGCGACAGTTCAAAGAAACAGAAGATTCTGGTGATGACTCACTTTCAGAATGGGCTAGTATTTCGTCAAGTGACAAAGTTACTGATTCAAGGCTTGAAATACACACCAATAAACTGTCCAAATCGTTACCAGAATCGTTTGATAAACGTTTGTCGACCGGCTTTGACCTATCAATCGATAATCTACCTGATCTGCAATGTGATGCTTCTCAAAACAAAGATACCCCCTCTCCTGTAGATAGTCCCTTATTTCCAGACACTTTAATTACTGATGTTAAGAAATCTCCTTATTCTTTAACTCCACCTCCTAAATTGGACGAAGAGGTGGTCAGTTCGTTTCCACTAACAAAACAGTCACATCCTAATTCGTATCCCTACGGCTATAAGAATCAAATTCCAAAAAGATCTAACAGGGAATCATCCAATTTGCTTGGCATAGATAGGATTAAGCTATCATCCAGTTTACGGAGCGACTTAACTAATAGCGATCAAGAATGTGAACCACTTTCAACTCCTACTTTTGATTCAATTCACAAGAAATCCTTATATCGAAGTGAATCAATAGAGAAAAGAAATCGATTAGATAATGGTGAGATTAAGTTTTTGTAAAATATCTTATTGGTCACCTCGTGTAATCTCCAACTAATTTATATTAATGTTTCTAAAAACAATAAATTAGCTAGGTATACTATGTAACTCTTCAGGATCCGTTTATTTGACAACCAAAATAATTGAACATTTACATATTTTTTCGGACTAGGCTGTTGTTTTGCTGTCTCTTATTTCTGAAACTAAAATATGGTAATGGGTGCAATCGATATTTTAAATAAAATAATTTTTAATAAAAAATTTCGGAGCAGATATTTCTCTTAATTATACAACATAAATGGAATATTGAATAAAAAATATAATTAAACTGCAAAGCTAATAATTATTTAGGAAGCCATACATGGAAAATGAATACTTTGTGAGAGAAAATTTAATGAAACAATGAGACTGCACTACTTTAATTTCGATCAGATTAAACATAAATAAGTAAAGGAAGCTAACCTTCGAAAGGTTTATTGTTAGGCAAATCCACGGAGGTAAACTCATTAATTACTTTTTGGAGGTTTAATTTTATTTTAATGAGATAATTCACAAATATAAAACTTCAAGACATGTTTATCATAAATAAGCAGCAGTTGACAGTCATTACCTCTTCTGCATAATTATTGAATCCTGAATAGTAGAATGTTTACTAAAATATTTCCTGTTCATTTAGATTCCTTGTCTTCTAAGAAGTTGTCAAATTCATTAGACAGGCAGCAGTCCTCTAAATTTGGTGATAATATTGGAAAGGACCACATTGATGATATTTCATTCTCCCCTGTACATAATGGACTGGAACAGCCCAATAAACGTAAGGCTTTTCATCAAGATATAGTGGACAGTGAAGCTAGTGCGAAGAAGGGGCGCAGTGAATCAAATGAAATTCTATCGATTATTACGAATAAAAAAGGCGATGCTGAAGGAAGAAGTGAGATATATGCAAAGGTAAGTATGTACCTCTTTTGTCAACTTTTGTCATTACTTATCTTCTACTTCTGGGGTCACCGGTGCTGAAATTTTCCACCATTTCTTGTGGTCCATTGCATCATCCTCTTGGACGCCCACATATATTCACTGATGCAGTCTTCCCATTTCTTTTTGGGTCTTCCCCACTTTCATCTTTCTGACTCTTCTACCCACATAGTCCACCTCTCTCCTCACCACATGTCCTAACCACCGGAGCCTTACCTCCCTCAGTTTTGCTATCAATTCTTCAATAATCATCCTCGGCCTCACCTTTTCATTTCTCATTTTGTCAAATCTCGTCAGTCCTAAAGACCACCTTAGTATTTTCATTTCTGTTGCCTGCGTCTTTTCTTCCTGCCCTTTTGTAGTAGTCAGTCTCCATCCCACAAGCTGTTCATTATAAACCAAGAAAAAAATCTAGGATTTTTTTCGGAGAAAAATGTTCTTGGCTACCTTAGGATTTCATGGTTCCAATGAAGAAATTGAGCTTAAATTTGGACAAATTAATTGTTTAAAATTAAATGTTTAAAATCGATATGGGTCTAAAAAATCTTTTTTTTAATTGGACAAGTGGATGTCCACAAGGTAGCAACAATTAATTTAATCCTAAAAATGTCACCTGGTATATCCGAACAGTTGACATATTTGGCCAGAATGCCATACTTGACACGATTATGGAGGAATGTCATAACAGCATTCTTTCGCTTATAATGAAAATGGATGAAGTCAAACAGAAATAAAAGCAGATGAAATTTCATGATTCAACTGGATGAATTTGGAAAATTTGAATGATGAATCGATGATAACTGATAGTTTAATATCATGTTTCTTTAGACTTTTTAAATATAATATACTTTAATAATTTCATATAATATTGAAGTAACTAATGAACATAATGATTAAATGATGTTATTTTAAACATCTGTTGAAATTATTCCATTATAATTCTGTTGGTTTTACATATACATTTCGAATAATAGCTGATTGTAAGTATAAGTTGTCTGTTGTTTGTATATTTAACATCTAATATATCATGTAAAAGTTGTAATGGGCGCATGTATTTCCGTTTAACTTATTTGTACCTCTGCTTTAAACAGATTGTACTGTTATTACCAGTTATATTAAACAGGAAATGTGCTGTACGTATTGTCTGTGAAGAAGAAATAAGAGAATAATAATTAATAAAAAAATATAATGAAGTTGTTTTTTTAGTAATCTGAGAAATGGGGCGTATGCACCATTAGTTGTAGTCTAACAGGGTTTAATAGTCGTGAAGCATCATATCACGTCTTAATGAAATCTTTTTAAAAGCTCAAGTAGGTCTCTAATAGTTAAAATTATTGACGGATTCCAAATGTAATAAAATGGCATATAACTTTGAAAACATTTAAATAAATAAAAAGTTAATTTTCCGAATTATTTCTGTGCAATTTTCTCAATCGTTTATTTAAATAATATTAAAAATTATAAATAATATTAGAGAAATCTGTTGTAATATAAAAATAAAAAAAACTAAATGTTGCACAGAAAACAAAATTTTAATTAAAAACAACCAAAGAGAGAACCGAGAGAAAGAAATTAAACTTTTCCCTAATTAAGATTCAAAAAGGATCTTTCTTCACGTTTAGCCTTGATGAAAAATAGTTTTAAAATGGCTAATAAAAAGTATCTTCATTAATCTTACCGTGTCCTTATTGGTGATTCTTGCTCTTCTTCTAATCTGAAAAAATGTAATTTATGGTATTGCTGTGAAACTAAAAAATAAACGTATTTGTGGACATCGATCTAAAGTTAATGATGTTATACGTGAAAACGTTTTAGATGATGCTTATAATGATATTGTTCGCAACCATTGCAATCAAAAAGACCATAATTTTGACAAGGATGCATTTTAGAAATTCAAATTTTAAGTCTCTTCGACAAAACCAGTTTCTTCTCAACGTGAAGAAGGGGCATTTTTTTAAATCTTCATTTTGGGAAAGTTCAATTTCTTTTTTCGGTTATCTCTTTAGGAGGTAGTCCCTGACACCAAAGGCATCACTGGTGCTGACCACTCGTTTAGGATAGGTTCTATGCTTTGAGTACATCAAATTTCTTGGTAGAATTGTGTAATTAAAAGCCTAGTCTTGTATTTTAAAATTGAAATGTTTTTTTACAAATAATTTTAATTCTTGAAGCATTGATCTGTTAATAGTATTAAATATTTCCAATTATTTGTGTGCGCATGTTGATACCAACAAAATGCAAGTTTTACATGTTTCTAATCCGATTTATTTTTCAGTCAGATTCTACCGAATGTGCTAGCTTAGTTTGTGTTTTTAGAGTGGAATTATGTTTATGGTTCACTATCTGATTGCCGCGCCATATTTTGGAAATATATTTATTTTCTGAAGCTCTCTCTATACATACACATCTCGTAGTATTTAATTTATTGACTAAACATTTTAGGTTAAAGAAGAGCCTTCCTCATCTAAGAAGGGTAGTAGTCATTCCAAACCAGGAACTGCTCACTCCTCCTTGCGTGCCAATAATAATGATGACCACAATTCTACTTTGTCAAATATAAAATCGTCGAAATCTCCGGCGTCCTTATTTAGTCCTACACCGAATGACACCAGACACAGCACCGCTTTGGATTGCAAAGGGGAAGCACGGCATTCTTCGCCTACTCCCGATAAATATGACTTAGCCAAGCGATTGCAGAGAGTGCGTGACGCGTCGGTGGCGGAACTGGTCGGCAAAATCCTTTTGCGTTATAAGTGTCGCTCCAATTCCCGTGGGGTTCATGTGCGCCCCACGACAGGCTCGGCAGCTACTACGACCGTCGACTTTGACTTGGCCCAGTTGCCACGAGAATGTCTTTCTGAATTGAATCATGTGGTTAGCCAATGAGACAATGCATCATTGGTTGTTTTTTTGTATGAATGTAATGAAATCGTGTACAGCAAGCATTGAACTTTTTTCTTAAATTAATTTTTTTCGTGATAATGTAATTTGGTAAATTCATTTTTAAAGCAAATTTTTAGTTTAATTATGTTCTGTACTACATACTATACGTGTTAATTATGTGTGGCTTGATTTCAGTTGAAATATATTTTGTTTTAATAGATCTAAAATTGGATGCCACTTAAAAGTAATTAAAACTCATTAATAAGATTTATATTTTGAGTGCCCACGTACTCAAACTACAAGTAGCATAATGGGAAAATTCATATTTTCTTCTAATATCTTTATTTTTGTATTAATAGATATGCAGAACCATACCAAAATCTATTAAAGGTCACATCCTTTAATGATAGCGTGTTATTTAAATTTTGGTTCCTTATCTTATTTATTCTTGAAAGATCATGTGCAGAATTAGCTGCAACTAGCAGTTTCAAAGATCAGTACGCTTGAGTTAAAAACGTGAAACATTGTTTTTTTAGACAACTATGTTAGTGTAAGAAATACCCCGGTATTGTACATCAGTAGGTATATGAGTTACAATCTGATGATATTAAATGGGATTTAATTGCTGTTAAAAATATATATTTTTTGGTATTTATGTTTTTTCTAGATATCCGATATTGATACAAACTGGATAAATTATTTATTCTACTTTTTTCTAAACATATTGTGTAAATAATGTCGTAGTTTTTATTTCTGATTTATTTTGAAGAACTATTTTCCGGTAATATTTTCTTTGCCCTTGACAATCGCGGATGTTCCAGGACGCATATAATACGAACGTTACAAATACGTTGTATTATTACATCACTATTGAAGTTCATCTTTGGTGTAGATAACGTTTTAGAACATAACATCAACTGGCGGATATTAGATTACACTGACATTGTAATAGTTATGTGTAGTAGTCCCGGAGCTGAGAGGGTTTTAATCAAAGTATCGCTCCCCAAAGGTTTATAGTTTTATTATCTACATAGTATATGGATGTAAAATAGGAGGAATCAATATTAATAATCGGCGTTATGCAGATGACACAGCCCTCCTTGCAGAAACAGAAGA
>JAUYWI010013342.1:0-32057 GCA_034780595.1 Parotoplana pacifica
CCTGCCGAGACTACTAGACGCATGGAAGCATCGACACAACCCATCACCATCAACATGCTCACCAGTGAACCAGAGATATGCCGCAAGATACTGGAAAGAAGGTTCCCAGACTCAAGAACAACAACACAATCAAAAACACGCGAAGCGAAGGACATCAGCTATGAGGGTTTACCCATGAGGACCCCAACAACAACAACAACAACAAAGCATTTTTATAGCTTATGCCCAATTTTTACTTTTTGGACCACAGAAATTGACTTTTATAAGAAAAAACTAATAACAAGACAGATATTGGAACAAAAACTCTGTTTGTTTATCTATAACAATTTCAGTGGCCCCATTTCAATTTCTAGTAGAAGTTGTGTCCTTGAAAACGTCGCAGAGACTAAATTTCGATTTTTTTTGAACAATTAATATTTATTGTTCATTTGTAGAACTATTGAATATAAGCAGCAGCAAAAAGAAAATCAAATTGATTGTATAATGAAATAAAAATAATCTAAAACGTCGAAAGTTTAATCTTTACGACGTTTCATCCGACTGGCGTGTATATAAATTTCTAAGAAAACCAACAACAACAAAATCTGGGTCTTTGTTCCGATATTTGCCTATAACACAAATGTTGACTAACCTTTAATGAAGTCTTCAATGACATTAATTTTATACAAACTGCCATAGATGCGACGTTCTCGTCCATCTCGAGATGGCTGAGCCTCTTTTAGTAAGGCATGATTGTGGTTCTGTTTCTTTTTATGATGTTTATATCATTCACATTTTCTTTGACCCAACTACTGCCTTAAACTGCAGCTGTTTTCATTGCCAGTTTAATTTAATTTAGATAGGCATGCCTAATATCAGCGACTACGTAGGTGCCTGTGAATTTAAGCTGCCAGCCCTAAATGACAAATAAGAAGTTGTGCAATGATTGCTATTTTAATACGACAAATGATTTTTAAATTAAGAAAGGTAGTTTTATAGGATGTGGTACAATATGAGTCAGTTGTTTTGCTAGTCAGACCAAGTTAATATTGGTACTACGTAGTTTCTGGTGCTTTAAATACTAGATAGTCCTAGCCTAATTAACCTTATAGTGCCCAATACATGGTAGTTAAAAAAGTGCATACTAACATTATGACTACATTTATATTTCTGCCACTAATTCCCTAGCTTTGTCTCATTAAAATTTATTTATTGAAGTATTAGACAGCTGTTTTGGCTCATTTTTTAAATAATAAAAATGGATCAATTTCTTGAGTAAATAACTTTTCCTTAACTAAAAAAAAGACAATGAATGATCTTAAAGCAAGTTTGTATAATAAATCGCTGATAGTCCTTTTGATATTTACTGCAAATGTAACTCCTATTTGTGAGCTACAGAGAGATGAAATCAAAGTATTGAATGCGACACATTGAAAGCATTGTGTAAGTCAGATAGTGTTTACAGTTCGTTCCTCTAATAAATTTATAACTGAAAGTTTACAGCAAGGTTGCAATAACTATAAGTAAATTGGTCATAAAAATGGATATACAATCTGTACATACTTATATCTATTTTATGGGTATTTTAAACAATACAGCTATTTTATTGGTAATGCCATAAATATTTCATGTAATGCTAATAAATAGTTACTTATTCAACATTACATAATAAGTTAAAATTAATTGTTTTCGTTTATCAAAGATTTAAATTAAACCTCTTCTTGATTACCTATTTTGTAAACTAGCTACCAGACTTTTAATACACAGTAAAGTCTTTGGATTCTACGCTTTATACAAATCAATACTAAAATAGCTATAATACCAAACATCCTGAATGCCTACTCTATCTCGTTCAGCAAATCTGAGTGTAATAGAAACTTTTCCCAGATCAGATGCCCAAATAAGAGATATTGTTTTCCTCCGAAGGCCAATGAACACAAAGGTTCTTATAGGCAAATTTTGAGAGCTCATATATTAGTTTAGCCTCCAACATGCAGATTCCAAGACTGCAAACTAGACGGGGTCTGGTGTAAACGCTGATTTTCGTAATTGAACCAATTCAATATACTACTCGTCACAGAGAGGATTTGACCCTACGATCTTGGGATTGCTAGTCTAACGCGCTAACTACTCTAGGCTACTGCGTCTACTAGTAACTTTAGAAAACACATAACTGGGTTTTGCAGAGCCTTCGCAGAAAGGGAGCGTATGTTTTTGCAGTTTATATACAATTATGCTACTAAGAAAATAATCTAAGAGGTACAAGAGCCGAAGCTCTATAATCCCTCTGAGTACGCCGGATAAGTTCACACACGAATATGAAATATTTTATTATATTTTTTTATAAAAGGGATAATTTATGTTCAACTAGTTGCTGACAATGTTGCTTGAAGCTCTCAATACTTACAGCTTTTTCAGATCATTGGTTTGGTAGTCATTATTCTATAAAATCGATTCTCCTCTAAACAACATAACGGAGTTAAGTTATTAAGAACCTCATTGGAGCATGTACATAAGGAGTTATTTCAAAATGCATTTGTCATCAATTTTAGAAAGCGATAAATTTAAACCGTTATTATAATATTTTCCCCATACTAAGCTTCGAAATTTGGTTATTTAATCCCCCCGTGTCACATCTATATTTGGAATTATTTTAGAAAACAGTAAAAAATAAGAAAAATGAATTGGTTCTAGCCCAAAATTCGGTAGATATATTTATAAAAGGGTTTTGGCGTACATTATGCAGTACTTTTTCAACTGACTCCAACAAAAGTTACGTAAAAAACTTATATGTTAGTCATGTGATATCGAATTATCGATTATTGGCTCCCTATGACATCATAAACCAATCTTAATTGAAAATTTCAGGTTGCAAGTTCATATTATATATACATCTATCATCTCGTCAGTTTTGAAATATATAAAACATCTGTATGAAGCTACAGATCCATTTGATGATCAAGCGAATGATACATTATCGACCAAGCTAAAAACATCCAATGATTAAACTTGATTTCTTTAAGTTTTTAATTTGAATTTAATCTTGATAAATACGTTAATGTTTTTGAATGGTGACAGATGGCTAAAAAGTTATGCTTACTTCTTCTCCCAATAAATTTTCAAAAGGCACGTGTACCAAATTTCATTTCGGTATGGGAAGATTATAATCCGCTTTGGAGAGATGATTAAAATGGTATGATTGATTGCTGAGTTTTTAAAAGGAGGTTTTTAGTCTTTTATAGAAACTTTTCTGATTTTTATATATAAATCCAATGGCTTATGTGTTTAGCATTTAGGAATACCTATAGTGTTCTATGACATATTTATAAAAACCAAATTGCTAGTCTTTTAAGAATAGGTACTCTTCATGCCAAAAAGAATTGCATGTAAACGGTGGCTGAAATTAAAACATTTTTTAATTCAAATTTTTAATAATTCCCAGTTTTATATATAATTAATATGTTTACATATGCATAATAATTTGCATTTTTAGAGTTAATAACATATCTTTATATGTACATATATAATTTGCTTTATTTTTCTACAGAGTCAAAATGTGTTAGAATTTCAAAAGTGTTAGGATTTCTGGCACACTGTTAGTTCTGTAAATCAGCAGCCTTGATATCATGAAGTAGGGATATGTCTAAATTCATTAGAATGGCACCACTCATCAATAAAAAAAACATAAGCCACAAATCTAAATTATAATCATATAGCGAGTATGTGTTAGCAAAACTGGCATCTGTGGTATTCGCATTAATAACGTCGACGAAATATTAGGTTGGATACTACTTCTAAATCAGTTTATCCTAATAAATAAACTTTTAATTCGGTTTTTCTAACAAAGTTGCTTAGATCTACTAATAGACAATGATGAAAACTTTTTGTTGCTGATCCAGCCTATGATGCATCAGGCAAAGACACAAGGAAAGTTTTTAATTATGATAAATAGAAATAATATTTGTATACGAAGGCTATTTAGGCAGGTGATGCCTGTATGCACAACACAAACATAATGAAGTCTTTTTTGTTAGGAATCCAATTTACAGTTAGCTATAAAATTGAAATAAAATGAACAAAAGACACAGTGGTTGATGTGATTTTATAGACAGTGGTGTTAATTAATTTTTTCAAAGATAAAAGAAACATTTCTTATTTTATTTTGTTAGTTACATTTAATGAATGTAATGTATAGAATACAAAAGAGATTGAAAATGTAGTTTGATAAAATTCAAACTAACCACATTATTTTCCATAATATATAATGTTTCTATACTTTTTTAAATTAATAATATATTTCGTTATGTTATCTGTAGTTTGCTCATCTGCATTAGATACTATCTGAAACAGCCATGTAATTAAGAATTAATGATCATTTTAGCCATGTGGATTAGGCACACGATGTTAGTTTGCCATACACATGGTAAGAGACAAACGAACGGACACAAGAAGAAATATTAGATACGTATTTAAATTATAATATACATAGTTTTCTCTAAAAATAGACCACAAAAAATATGTATCTCCACATTTTGTGTACAATAGTCTACATATATCATAGATAATAATAAATGAAAAATGAAATAGAGCTAAGCTACTTTAACTCATTAAATATTGATTCAAAACTGAATGTCTGTTATTTTTCACAATTATTATTTTGAGGTATTTAATAAATAATTTAGTAGACTAAACCGGCTAACTATACATTGATTTTTCAGACAAGTGTTCACAATTTTAATTAAGGAACCATGTTAAGCTGTACATAGGTGATTTTTAATTGGTACTTTTATTTTCTTTATACTAGTGAAGTATACACATATAATTATAAGATTTTTATAATCTAGATAATATATTACTAGGGACAGATCTAGGATTGTTGACAGGGTGTGGTTACCGGCATATTTTAAGGCCACGATTTTTTTCATAAAGTAACATTGATTTAAATTAAAACAACGTTTCTATTTTTTAAAACTCAAATTCCTACTAAGAAACTTACTACCAAAAACAATGGGCGGTGTAGGGCCGTGGGCGGTGACTAACCACTCTATTCACCCCCGGCCCCAAATGCGCATCTGATTACTTCGTTTCTTTTTTATTTTAATAAACAATTACTTGGGAACATAGTTAATGGTCTATGTGTATTTTATATTAAAATATTAGTCAAAATTAATTTTAAATTTACTTGACCCATAATATTATTCGCTTGTTGATCATTGACATGGATGTCTGTTTTCCTAATATTGAGATTGCACCTATGTACATACATATTATATTTAATATTTATTTTGTTTTCTTATATAGAGACGTGATCAGAGTTCGAATCATTGATGATAACAAATACGAAAAGAAAGAATCCTTCTTCATCCAGCTTGCAGATCCCATTCTGAAACGTCGCGCCGGTAAGTTGACCTTTCTAGTAGGAATGACTTCTACTCTTTTCTACATGATGGCTTTTAAAATTAAAACATTTAAGAAATTATTTTTTTATTAAACTGTTTTTTAATTAAATAAATAGATGTTTAATTTATATTCATTATTTTAATATTAAATTTTTTAGAAAACAGTTTATATTATCATTTTTATATTAATATGTGTTTATTATTTTTCCATAATCATTATTAATTATTTAATATTTAATTAATGAAATTGATTTTCATTGTTTAAATTATATTGATGTTGACCCCAAACTTCATGTATGAATTCTAGTTTGTAATACCTAAACAGCCAAATTCTAATTAGGTTTTTCCATCTATGCTGATAATAGAATAAATATTTTATGTTATAAAAATCACTGAATTTTTATTACCAAACTTGGAATATAACTGTGATTGTATTAATTTAACCTCATTCATACTGATATAATACTTCAGTTGCTTGTATGCCTATGGATTTTGCCTGGTTGCCTTAGTAGAGAAATTGGTATGGTTGTATGTAATACTATCCTTATACATTACCAACAACCCTGTACATCTAGTTTGAATATAACTACCCTTACTTGACAGCTTTAACTGAAGGGTTATCATAGCCAAAATACCTTTGAAAACTAATTAGTTTGTTCTATGTAGCCGATCATTTGACGCTTCAGATAACTCTTTGGTAGGATACGATTTAATTACGTTTATTTTCTCACTGTGTAATCATGCAGCATATTATTATGGTAATCAACAACAAACTATACATTTCATCATAATTTTAATAATATTAACATCATTCTTATTCCTCCACAACTTGAGGGAGGAAGATTTGTACCCTTTCCTGCTTCTCTCTGCCTCCTTGTCTGAAGAGGAAAACTGTAAAATGGACATCAGTCTTGCCCGCCTGTCCGCGGCTGGGTAGTTTCCAGTGCCACTTAGCAAACCATTGCACGTGGTACTTGGACTCGACCGGGATGCTGCCGTGTGTGCCAATTACACACACCAAGTCTATGTGGCAAGTAAGATCTTCTATCCGTCCATCTCCTGACATACCACGGCTCTCTGCAGGCAATAATCCGTCAGCATCAGTTCCATTCATTCATCATTTCATAAGGCATATCTAAATCTGCCAGTTAATAATGCTTCGACAGTGTATTTACTACTTCTGAAATTACTTTAGTAGTAGTAGAAAAAGCAGACTATTATTTACTTATATTAAAATCAAATTGGACAAGGAGATGAGCCAGGTACAGCAACTGTAGATATAAAAAGCTATCTACAAGACATGTCTACTATAACTGCCAAAATAGAAGTGATGTATTGCAGAGAATGATGGTTGCTTGTCGTCTTTTGTAACAATTTGCATATTGTCAATACTCAATATTCTGAGAGATGTATATGCATGTGGATTAGGAACATTTCTTGCACAACTTACTATATGTACGCTTGTATAGGTACTATGTATATTATTAAAATATGTCTGAATCGATTTAGTAATGCTAGGCATGCATGGAGTAAAATATATGTGTTTCAATTGTCCATTGAGATGGACATTCCTAATAGTACATTCTCTAAATGCTATGTTTGCTTGTTTGTGTGATTGTATCTTTTTACATAGACCCCTTTCCCTTGAGATAGGTTAATGAAATGATGGTCTTAAAATGATACCAGTTGGCAAAAATCATAATACATATTACCATATAGCCTTGTCACTTTCCGTACCTAGCGTATCTCTATTAAAAATAATCTATTTCTATGCTAAGGCCAAATGGGATATGATCTAATGTCTCTGGTCATAATATAATGATGGGATTTGCAATCAGTTACAGCAATAAAATCAAAAGCACCTAAGTCGTCATCATAACAGCAATCTATGTACATGGACAAACATTCAAGCAAGGAGAGGCGATCGTTCTTTTCGAAATCAAGCGCCCAGGCCATGTCATCATGGTCTACAAGCCATGGTCGTCACTTCAATTTAAGCAGTTGTTAAATTTTATTTTTGCTACATTTTCCTGCAGTTTATGGCCTCCTTGTATCGATGTAAACATGGATTTTTTAATTGATTTTCTATGTGCATGTTGGCTGTGCCTGTCGTACATTGGCCGGTTGATTGGCTCTTGGGAAAGTGACGTGTTGGTGGCAGGCTATTAGATGTAGAACAGGAACCACCTATTTATGGCAGTTGGGTGTTTATTATAATCTATCAGTGGAGGATATTAGTGGAACATTGACACCACCACTACCAGCTTGGACTTGATTGCGTATTATTTAGTGGTTCTGCTACGACATGAATATTCAGACAGCAATTTCAATGCATACTCTGTACAGAATGTTCTGGTTTCATATTGCTAGCCACCTCAAAATAAGGTGAATAGTAATTTGACTGAAGACACACGCATAGCCATGCCTACTATTTGGTGCGGACTTTACTGTTATGTTACCTCATGTCAACTTTTATCATCATCTTCCTTAGGCCGAATTTCGCCCGACAGTTTTGTACTTTTTATTAAAGTGGATGCATTTAAATGGATATAAACTGGTAAAAGGTGTGCATCCTTTACAAAAAAAAGCAGAAAAAATATTGGCTTGCCAGAATATATGCATATTAACATGGATTTATTTATTATAAGCAAAAAAGTTTATTTATTACACACGGGAACATAATTTAATTTCTTTCAAAAATTACTTGCCTGTCTTGCTGGGCAGATAGATAGAGATCACTTGCTTATCAAACCGGCCGGTGTTTAATTGAAAACAAGATTTTGCACTGATGCACTGATTCTCGGGAATTATCTTGGTGCAGCAGATAGCCGCCTTACTGTAGCAAACCCTCCCCCCCCTCCGCTCCGTATGAATTTAATAGCAACTAATGATTTTGCTTTTGAGGTGATCAAACTTTTCATGATGATCGGTGTGTGTGTGTGTGTGTGTTAGCTGCATGCGTGCACCTCCTTTCTTCAACATTGACCATTTCTGAAATCATATACGAAAGACCACTCTTACCATCAGATATGTAGCTGTTACTGTTTGGCGGTGGTTGAAATCTTACGATAAAATTATAATTGCCAAAACTAGTAGCTATCTAGATGGTATTCTCCAGATATTCTTCTTTGCTCTACATACCATTGAGATGCGTACATATATGTCGGTACATAACATGCGTTGACCTCCAAGTAATTTATACAATATACAGGTTCAATTTAAAATATTTATGATTTAATTTTGATCTACATCTGCCTGCTGTGTATGGTGGCTGCTCAGAATGATGTTTGCTAGATTGTATGAGGAATGAAACAAACTACCATCCTGTGTATTAATCTGCATTAAGTCTGTTGTTTTAAGAGCGTTTGGTGTGTCAATTTACATATAAATTGGTACAAGAATTAAAAAAAGGGAAATATTTATACATACATATTAAACAACATCAAACTCTAAAATTTTATTATTTCAACATTCCATAAATGCTGTGACACATCATGCCTAATATCTTTTTAAAATATGGAAACATAATATGAATTTAATGTTGACATTTTATTGGATTTATTTTGTTGAGTTACTCAAATCTAATACCACAAATTTGACAAAATTTATTTATTGACAGTATTCAAACTCTAATGAAGTGCGGAATATTGTCTTCGTCTGACAATATTATGTCATCTAATGAGTTAGAACATTCAATGTTTCTATATAATTATGTACAACTATCTATCTGCTCTATTAAATTATTTCCTTTTTAAATTTTTATTTTCTCATCACACTATTCTTAGTTGATACCTTACACAATCTGCACGCTTCCATAACAGATATGTTTCTGCCCTACCCTACTGCTCTACTATCTTTTAACTTACCTCATATGCTGATGGTTTTCGTTAAAATTTGAAATAACTCTTAGTTTAGACATAGTTCCATCCAGAAAGCATCCCCGTATTCTGGGAGTTTGGTGAATTGATTTCCAAAACCTCATCCATAACTAATGATGTGATGTCAACCACGATTCCAAATATCGGTACTAGATCGGAGCTTACTTGTTATTTTGACTTGATTGATTGATAGCTTGCTTCTCTGGTAGGAATTATGTTTAATCCTTTCCAACTTAACCATTTTAACTTGAATAACAAAACCAAATTGCACAATCCATCATCTAAAAATGCGAAGCAATATTATATAATCACGCAAATATACTTACATTATTTTTACTTATATAAATGCATATATATTATTGTGGCTTTTGCCATATCAAGAGAGCAAATAATATCATTTAAAACACTGAAAGGTTCACTGTATATCTTTAATTGATGAACATCAGTTCTATATTTGTTAATCATAACTTTATCAGGTAACTTCTCATTGTTTAGTACAAAAAGTACACTACTACACTTTTTATGATTTTGACTTTCACCACACTACCACGCATGCAAAATCGGATATTTATCTTTGAATTATTACCTAACAACACGCATAACATCCAAAATTAACAACTAGATATTCTTTTAATACAGAACTGGTTAAACTGGAAGTTTTTAAATTGTCATCGATATGTTTCATCGTCAAATTTGCTGCCATTTCGCCATCAAGCACATTCAATAAAATCACAACTATACTATAAAATAGTGGTAAAATAGTTTAAATAGGTAGACTTACAGTTTCAACTAAAAAATAAACGAAGAACAACATCCTTATTGTACAAAATTTGACCATTTTTAGCTTTCCGTGGTGGATTAAAAAATTCAAATCTATACATTATCGTTCATCTGAGAACTTATTAATATATGCAGTGGTGTACTTTTGCAGTGGGACAGAATTATGAGTACAGTTTCCTCAATGGGTAACACTGTATTTGATGGGTACGATATTTACCGAATAATAAATGGCTAAACGCCCAAACAACTACAAAGTAATATTGTTTTTTTGTCAAAAATTACTTAAAAAACTAAGATGTTTATAGTATGTAGTCTGCTACGTATTATATTTTTGGTTATTTTGGAGTGTTTGAAACCTTTTGTATATTCTAATGTATTTGACTTGTATGTGCGTATAATTTAAGATGGCACAATAGTTCCACCTGAGGAGGGACAGTGTAAGTATTACAAAACTTGAAATAGACCAAGTGTAAAAACCTTTTTCTTTAATTTAATCAAATTCATGCCTAGTTGAATGAAATTATCATTAACGCCTTTACTATTGATATCGTTTCTTTTGAAATAGACGAAGCGTTGTACCAATTAATTAATTACAACTGGTGAATTTTCATATTGTGCATTTGTTTTGAAAATGTCTATTATTTTTGTTATTTTGAAGTCTTAATTAATTGAAAAATTTTCGAATTCTAACCAAATGAAGAAGAGCAAATGCATAAAGATTTCTTAGGTACACTAGGTTCACGCTGAACAAATGAAAAAGGTTTTTATTGCAAGTCGTACTCGTTATCTCTGGTCGAATGACTTGCCTTTTATTACATTGTTAATATTATTTTATTAGCAAAAATAAAACTTGTGTGTCATATTTCGACTTATCAGTGTGTGTATTTCAGTTCTATTATTTTGTTGCACTAAAACGTCTTTAGTATTTTCATTCTGATTGAAATCTGTATAGACATAGTTATTTATATGTAGACATTGATTTGTATTATCTATATAGACTTTTAGTATTTCATTTGGACTGGATTTCGCTAAAAAATTTGTTTTTTCTTGCGTGTGTTTCATAGAATTTTAACCTAATTATTAACAATCAGCTTACTTTTCATGTAGTTGATCCAGGTACTGATTTCCATGTCAAATTAGCATTTATAAATTCTTTTTTTTCCAAATAGATTTTAGTTGCATACCATGTTACTTTTTAGAAAATAATATTGCATTTTCGGGGATGGTTTCGAAAAATGCAACCTCTTAATACTTACATAATTTTGTTAGTTGTTTAAAGTTTAATTGGGAAACAGTATAACATAACTAGGGTTTTTTAATTTATATGTACGTTTCTTAATTGATTCAGGGTTAAATTATAAAAGGGATTTTTTTAAATGAATTTACTATTATATAGATAGAAAAACATTTATGTTTACTTTTTTAAACCTATTTTGTTGTATACCATGATTTTATAAAATGAACTAATTAAGCTTAAAAGACACACCCTTCTGCATTGTAGTCGTAACTTAAAACATCAACATAAATCTCAGAATCGTCATTGAATACAAAGATACATGTGCACACTTAATTGTTTATTTATTTACATACCTTTAGAGGTATCCATGTACAGTATAATACCTATGTCTAGATTTATGTGTTTATATTTTAATGTCGTTCGTTGGCTCGCACTCGTTCGTTAATTTAGAAAACGTATGGTATTTTAGTTGTATCTCAATGGACTACTTACCAATACTACTTATCGCCAGTTGGATGTACCTTTAGACAAAATAGTCCAGTATCTAACTACCCTTTAACGTGCATAATGCCATACACTAATAATTGTAGTTCTACACATAGCTGTCACTTATTATAATGTTATCTGTCTTGAGTATGCCCATGCATTGTGCAAATTACTGACTGAACTTTTTTGGTGGTAGTATTGACCAGATCGGTCCTGACTTATGAGACCCACAATATACCAGTTTTGTGCGCTTCAGATATGTCTCATTTGCATTATTCATAAGATCATAAGAATAGAATATGCATCTAACTTAAGCTTAGAAAACACTTCAAGTATAATTAAATTGTGTTAGGTAGTCATCTGAATAGAATATGTGTCAGACATGAGGAAAGAATGTGTGTCCGAAATAAGGATAGATTATGCGTTAGACATGAGGGTAGAATGTGTGTCAGACATGAGAGCAGAGAATGTGTGTCAGACATGAGGGCAGAGAATGTGTATCAGACACGAGGGTAGAATATGTGGGTCAGATATCAGGATAGAGTATGAGCCGACCTGAAGATTAAATATGCCTCAGGGATAATAATAAAATGTGCATCTCAGGCACGAATATTGAACATACGTTAGACAAAGGTAAAAATGTGCATAAAAATGAAGATAAAATATGCGGCGTCAGACATAAGGATTGAATGATATCTATTTTATTGTGTCAGACATGAAGATTGAAGTTGCATCAGATATGAATTGGAATGTAGGCACATATGGTCTCAGATGTAATGATAGAATTATGTATCAGACGTAGGAATAAAAGGCTGTGTCAAAAAACAAAAATAGAATATAGAAGTAAGAATAGAATAAGCTTCAGAAGTAAAAATAGAATATACTTCAGAAGTAAGAATAAAATATACTTTAAAAGTAAGAATAGACAAAATGTCCGGACAGTAGCCAAGAGATCTTTGGAAATTAATATAGAAATACTAAAATATTTCCGTATTACACATATTATCTGCATTGATAAATTTCAATTTACTGAGAACCCCGTTTCTCTAGAGTTGGAGAATTTGATATCTAACTATCTATTCTGAGTCTATTTTTATAAATACACAAGTAATGACGGATGCACAATAAAAAGAAGTTTATTTAGCTTGGGAGCGGATATTCTGATACAGTTTGTAATTGAGTGTATCGAAAAAATGTTCGTCTAATTAAAAATACATTATTTAGCATATAAGTGGCTAAATCTGATTGTAAAGCTTCATTTTTTTTTAATTTGTCCAAATTATTATCTTCCATTAATCATTAATATACATAGTTATAACAAATGTTTTTGTTTCTTCTCATAGAATGACATTTATGTATTTTAAGGCTCGTTTTTTTAATTTTAGATCTTATAGTTTTCTTTCGTCAATAAGTAAATATAAATTTCTGTTGGTTTTAGACTCAAAACCTGACGATAATCCATTTTTCCAAAGCAATGAAAAAAGTAGAAGTTGACTTTTATATTTTTGGTTTATGTTTAGTTAGTTATATTTTGTACAAACCAATTAATGATTCCAGGGTTCGTATTTAATGGAGTTTCAATCATGTCTGCACTACAATAGGTGTTTAGTCACATATGACTATTCCACCCTCAGTACGATTGTTTTTGTAAATTGAACTATAATTTAAAAGTACATTGGCAATAAATCAGACATATGGATTTTAGATAATTTGAAACACATTTTTTAAATATGAATAGGTACTATCGGGAGCTAGCGACCTCTAGCCTAATGAAAGGAAGATCCAACAGTGATAATAAATTCAGTTTAATCAAACTGGACATTTTTATGTATTTTAAGGCTCGTTTTTAATTTCAAATTTATAGTTTTGTTTTGTCAATAAGCAACTACAAATTTCTGTTGGTTTCAGAATCAAAAGATGACGATGATCCATTTTTCCAAAACAATGGAAAAAGTAGTTAGTTATATTTTGTACTGACCAATTAATTGATTCCAGGGTTCGCATTTAATGCACTACAATCGTTGTTTGGTCACAAATTGACTATTCCACCCTCATTACGATCGTTTCTGAAAAATGTATAATTGATAAAAATCCAGAATACATTGTTAGAATATATTTGCAATAAATCAGGCTAAATTAGGATTTTAAATATTTTTGGAACACCGGGTACTAACGGTAGCTAGCGACCTCTAGCCTAATGGAAGGAAGACCCAACAGTGATCTATCCTAATGATTAGATATTAAACTCAGTATATTGAAACTGGACGTCTGGCGTTGTCTAAAACCACAAGAGGACCTTAAATAACTCTTCCTATGTTTATTCCGATCCCTCAAAAACGCTTTTTTCTCGTTTATCCAATTGGTTTCAAATTTAGTGAATTGACTTTTGTCGATTTTACATGAAATTAAATAAAGTGTAGTCCTACGTTCAACGAAAATAGGTTTTCTTATTATTTTTTATGTTACTTTTTAAAAGTGATTTATTATTCATTTGACCATCTAGGTTCCAATTGTTATTCGGTAAACACTTTATTTATATCATCAAACAAATTCATGACATTGACAGTAATCCATTTTATCAACAAATTTATAATGGTAGATTTTGTAATTGACAGAATACAATATGGACATGGGCACTCTAAAGATCTAACACAACAACAATTGCTACTTTAAAGTCAAAAGAATAAGTTTTACACTGTAAAACAACCACCCGTCTAGTTGTATTATATCGAGTCCCCCCTACATACTAACTGGCCAACGTATTATTGTTTGTAGAGAAGAAAATATCAAAACCACCCGAATCACATGGTGGGTCAACTTAATGTGTTTAGTTATTGTTAAATTTGTTGCAAATAAACTGAACAATTACACATTAACTGAAATTTCTACTTTATAGAAGATGCACAAACTAGTACACCATCGACACATACCTAGTTAATCTTTCGTTTTAGCTTTATTTTTTAAATGCCAAACATCTAAAATTCCCTCCCCCCTCTGAAAGAGTGAAATTGGCCAAACGTTGGCCCTGTTCCAACATACACATATTATAGCCTTTTGAAAATGATTTTTGTGTCCACAAGATATAAAAAATTTATAGATTCGGCTTAATAAAAATTCTAGATACTTTTAAATTCATATATTTTTTCTTAAGTAAAAAAAAACAAAAAAATATTGTTTGTAAACAGTTATGATAGTTTTTTTATTGTAAATAAAATTTTATACTGATATTTGGTAAAATTTAATTTGCTAATAAATTAAGAATAGCTTTCAAAGTTGTCCATAATAACTAAAGTCTGAAATTGAAATCCGTTGATTTGAGGACCGTACCCAGCCACTACCCCATTTTATATATATGTAGATATTTAATTGGACTGAGTTCCTATTAATTACTACTGATGTGTGTATCGGATTTTATAGGAACCCTTTGGATGTTTTTTGTCAGCCAATCCCTACAAGAAAAAGGATTTTTAGATTTACATAATTTTATTTATAATCAATCACGCACGATTATTATTTTGAATACAACTCCCAAAAAGAAAATATTTAAAAAATGTAAACTTCATTATTATGAATGAAAGATACCATTAATTTAAAATTATTCTCTGGCTTGCTATAAAAGTATAAAAACACTATATTAGCGAACCCGTCCTAATTTTATATATTTAGCTATAACTATTTTTTTAACAACAAAATTAAGTCGTATTTTGCCGACAAGTCTTTTCTATATAGAACATCTATTTAATATCCTAATTTCGCACTTTATTAAAATCTTGTGGTTCTAGAATTTTTTTCTGCGTAATTTTCTTCAGATGACTTTGGCCCAACAACATATCGGTGTTCGTTAGTATTATTTTTGTTCAACTGTGTTTTGATATTTTAGTTATTAATTCTGTTTCATGAAGTCTCGATTACTACTTATGACTTTAAAAATACTATTCATACTTTTTTCAGTATCAAAATTAGTTGCTTTTTAAACTCTATGTTGATCTACATACTTCAGTAAGTATAATTTCAAAATTCACTTTCACAATTAATCAATTGTTTATTGTTGACTTTCTCTGCAGGGAAATAGTACATGAACTGTTTGGTTTATGAATTGTTTACTTTATTTGTTCCCCTATCGGAGCCTATTATACTACACCTACAAACTGTATATCATTACGTCATTTCAGAAGAACTTATCAGTCAGCATAAACATATCGATGGTTGATATCGTTTTATGTAGTGGAATCGAGCTCCAATAATGAACCACAAAATGTAAACAATTGACTCATAAACTAGGTACTCTTTCCTAAATGTAAAAAAAGTCAACAATTGAACGATTCACTACTTGGTTGAAAAGTATTAAAACACAGATCAACATATAGTAGTTTAAAAACCAAGATATGAGTAGGTAGCTACTATAATTAGTATATATTTCTTCAGAGAAATGTCACTAGATATTAACTTTTTTGGTTTTCAGACGATATCAGTAGAGCGGGTAGGAATTCTTATTTTATTGAACTTTTGTCGCTTTGAATCATTCAATCCTGTAGAAAACAACTGTTTAGTTCAGGGAAGTTTGTGATTTTTGAGCTAAAAGACAAGATTTTCTAATTATGTAAATTTACAGTATTGTTGATTCGGGAATACTCATATTATTATAGAAATTCTAAATGAATGTTTCTTGTTTATTTTTTTATCTTTTTTTACAATCCAAAATACTGTTGAAGTTCATTTTTTTCTAGACAAACTGTTAAAGAAAATCAAAGGTCGGTTGGTTACGTTTGTGAATAATTTTGATCTTTATTAGATTTATGTAGATAGGTGTATTTGGGCTATCTGATACATTGAGTAAGTACATATTTCAACAATTTTTTTAATTTACTGGTTTTAATTTGAACTGTTTGACGAATATTCTACATTGCACAAACAAAAGGTGTAAAAATTATAATCAGACGATTCATTCTCATATTAGAACTATATTAAATACTTCTTACAGTCAATAGTTTATTGTTTTAACTTTTAAGATTGGTGTATTTATTTAATACCCGTACTTTTCATTTTTATCTTGTAAAGGTCGTTCTGGGCAATGTAAGTTAGTCTTTATTTTGAATCAATATTGGATTAATTTAGGTACCTACACAATATGGTGTGTTGTGTGCATTTGTTAAAACAGATATGTAGCTACATGAATTCATGGTTATAGTTAAAATTAATCATAGATAATATGTCTTCTTTACAATGTCTTAGTCTTTACGTGTATTAGTCACGTTTTTTGCTAGTATAATGAAATAAAAAAAGCGTTTTATTGTTACTTTACCTCTATACCTAATCTCTACACTTTTTGTTTCTAATTTATATTACACAAAATGCAATATCATAATAGCTACATTTTCTTTGAAAAAAAATGTATTTAATTAAATATAACTTTACTTAAATTTTGTTTAAAGATACTTAAACTAACTGCTTTAAAAATAAATTTGTCTTTGAAATATATATTTAGAATATAAATAATAAAATAAGTTGCATAGAAGTACCTATTAATTTATTAGGCCAAAGAAAACAATATCCCTTCTACATATAATTACAATAATATTTTCTGTAAATTTGTTTTTGATTTTATTTTAAATATCCTATTGTAATGATCATTCAAACTGATTATTGGATAGCCGTGTTATTCAGTTAAAAATAAATTATGATTGGGGATTTAGAGCAATCACAATAATTTATTAAATTAAATTTTATTATTCTACAAAAAAACAGATTACTACACAACTTTACACATTTACAAGTGAACTGCTATCATTTTTCTTCTATTTTTGGAATCATTGAAGAACTGCATGGTCGGATATTACAATATTGGGACGTATAGAGATTTTGTTTGCGAGAAGTAGATACCTACAGGTATAAAAGTAAAATCGTATTCTTAACACATTTGTTAATTAATTAAATTTTGGCGGAAATAATTAGCCAAGGATAAAATCTTGCAAAACTGAGTTTGCTTTTTATTACAGGCTAAACTTTGGTTGTAGTTGTGTTTGCCGATAAATAATTTAGATATCAGGTAGGTTTTCAGTTGAGATTGGAGACTGCAGATTAGTTGTTATAAACAGGTACGAACAGCAATAACTTGTGATATAATAATATTCGTACTATGTGATCCAATATTTTACTCATCGAAATGTTATGTTTTCACTATCTACTCATATCTCAGGTTGCGTACTATGAGCAAGTCTAGGTAATCTGGTATAATATATAGAGACAGTTAGCCTATTGTATCATTTTTTATGTCTGACTGTTTTCAGATTTTATAATCGATCTGTTTTAGTATGGTTTAGTAGATCTTTTTACAGTTTGTCATCAATGTCAATCATTTAATTTCCATGAGTTCATCTTTTTATTTCCTTTGCTTTTTTTTTTTGATGATCTTAGGTTTTTTTTTATTTGTACACTTAAAAGCATTTTATAGTTCAATTTAGTATGTATTTTTTAGTGCCAGTAATTGGTAGGTTGTTTTTAATATATCAGTTAAACATATTTCATGTTAGTGTATATAGAGTTTAGTTAGTTTCTTTTATTAATTATTCGATACTTTGAAAAGCTATACATGGGTGGATTCACAAACTTGTTCTCACATTTCTCGTATGATGTGATTAATTAGGGCTCGAAATACATTAATGCGAACCCGGCCCGTGATCAATAATTTGGTGTGCATAATATACATTAGTGGCTGTTAATAATATGTTAGCACAGCAAATGCTATGTAATCATTTATTTAAACATAGAATAGTCACAAAGGAGAGTAATATTTTCCACAAATGAGTTTGTTTGAATAATAAACACAAGCAAGAAAGAATTTAAACTGAAAATATTTATCTTTATCTAACTTTTATGGGAATACCATGCCCATTTCTTTCTTCTTTGCCAAATACAAAAATTAAGAGTTTTCTTCATCTTGGTTTTTGCTTGCATTTTTTCTTAGTTGCAAGTTCTCTGGTTATTTCCATTTTTTTAATTGGTGAAGTTAGTACAAAACATTACTAATATTTGTGATTGGTTTCGGTTTTGAACTATGATACCAAAAATGTTATAATATGCTTAGAAACAAGAAAAAAAATCAACTTTATTTTAAAAAGAGTTAGATAAATGTTTGGCACTAAATGTACGAATATTTATCTATATTTTACTCGAAGCCAATCAGGCAGTGTTTTGATTTTATTACTAAATACATCATGCAAAGAATAGGTGATTTCTATTTAAATTTTTTTAAATATTGTCATCTTTAGTCGTTTTTTGATGCATTAATTATTTAATTTATTATATTTTATTTAATATTTACTAAAATATATGTACCCTTGTTATTAGGCGTATTTTAATTCTAATGTTTATATGTATACTTCCTCCCTAATTGATTTTAGAGTCATCTTGGTTTGATTTTTTTGCATATATGACACACAGATGATATAGCTTATTGGTTTTACCTAAATAGTTAGATTTCGTATCTCTTGTTTGCAATTTTGCATTTATGGAACTCTATATAATATGTATTGTAATGTCACACAGTGAAATGGCGGTGTTGAGGTGCTAACAATAATAAATTCTTTACTTTCGTTTTGTTTAGAAATTTGTATTTTCTTTTTGATTGATTTTATAAACAGGTTTTTGAAATTTAATCATATACCTAAACATATGATGGACATTTACTTTTTATATTTTTCAGTGAAATCTTCTCAGATTTAAAGATAATTATTTGCCGTAAACAGAGTTAAAATCGTATCTTAAAAATACATCTAATTTACTTTCTTCGAAATCCACTTAATTAAATTTTGATTTTATTTATATTCTAGTATTTGTTCAAACATATTTTACAAATTTGTAAATTAATATAAAGAACATTTTAACAGATATTTGAATTTATATTAATAAAAAATATGCATTACAATAAATAATAATCTTTAATTTTAACAACTTACGTTTTATATACGTGTATGTATGTACATGTTTTTTTTTAAATCGTACTATACTTTAGTATATTAATACGCTACATATTATTTTACAACTTATGATGCATGTATTGCGTAAGATTTGGTATTATTTTTATTGTTTAGTTAGTTTTGAGTATCAATGGCTAAATGTACCACATAGTGTGTTAAAGGTCAACATTTATGTCTGTACGAGGCCTACTTTACTAACTTTTATTATTCTAAATTATTGTATGTTCTTTGTGTTTATTTTTTTTAAAGTGTTAGATTTTTTGTATATGAATGTGTATGACTAGATGGGAAATAGATTAGGTTTACTAAATAGCTGCTGTTATATATTATTTTTGTTATTGTAATGTATTAGTGTGTTTGGAGTGCCAATGCTATATAATTTTATACACACATATAATATAATTACCTCTTTAGTTTTCTATCAGATAAATATTTTGATAGATTGAAAATTTAATTAAACTCGACAAAACAATTAGACAAATAAGATATTTAATCAGTTTCAGTTACATGGATGGATTTTGTAAATATTTATTTATTTATATATAATTTCTCCTGTTTACAGACAAAACTTCTTACTTACCTACATACCTATTGTAATTAATAACCACATCAAGCATAACAGCTATCTAACAATATGAAATGCATGCTAGTTTTCTCCATTCTAATAGCACTTATTTTTAAAATTCACAAAAGATAGTTTTTACAAATCGGCTGTGGAAACTGAAGTTTGGTTTATTAGAAATTAGGTTTGGCTATGGATGTCATGCAATCTGCAACAGACTTATGGGGTCAGTAATATAAATAGGGCGTCCAGACAAGCTGAAGACAATTTTGATTGGAGGATGAACGAGAGACAGGACTAGTTCTCCAAAGCTTTCATGATGCTTCTCCATCTGGATTGGTATGTATAAAAGGAGTTTGCGTCATCGCAGCAGCACCATTTAGCTTATGTTGTCCCACTAAGTCTTAGAATTTAGGTGACTAATTATACCTCCACCACCGTTAGAAAGTTAGAACTTAGCTGAAAAACTTTAAATTATTTTTTTTATTATTATCGCTGCTTAGCTTGCATAATTCAATTTTCTAACATAAGATCTTAAGTCTAGTTTTTTTTTAATAACCGGCGAAGCTCACAGATGGTGCCAAATTTGTAATGATTCTTAATTTTGCCTCTTTACGTGGATTTTCAAAATTTAGCAATATCTGTAAAAATGACTGTCTTGTTTTATTTATTAAATATAATTATCATGTCACTCAGACATTTTTGGATTAATAATATATGTATGGCCATCATTTTTGTGTTTAGTATAAAATTACATCATTCAGAATCAAAGCAAATAACCCAATTTCGTATCGTTCATTTAAAGAGAAAAACAGACAAACTAGAGAATTATTCAAGTTTGATTTATTTTATCTGAAGTACATGTAAATTATTCAGATTTATTGCTTTTTCTACACTGTACTTGTAGAAGAAATGTGTAGTTTTCAAGTTTTCTTCTTACTTTAGTTGGGTGTTGTTCTCTTGTTTTTGTCGTGTGCCGTGCCTATAACCAAATTAGCGATAACACTAACACTCTTATTAGCTTTATCTATGCTTGCTGCCGCTGCGAAGATGCGAAATTCCATGAAAGTTATTAAAAAGATTCCCTTTTACTGCTCACTTGACATTGCAGACCATGATCCCAACTCTCACACACGCCCCTCTCTTTTTGGTAATTGTATCAATCCAGCTGATGGCAACCATGTCGACGAGAAGGCGCTGATCGAGCAGAAGGTGAAGAAGGACAACACCGTGGAGGACATGGGTAAGCCCAGGCTAGGCGAGATCACATCCATCGAATGCCACATCAAGGAGAGCATGGAGTTTAAGGTGGGTTGGTGTATTCATTTTTAATATAGGAAACAAAAAGAGGTAGACGCAATAAAAAAAGAGTTATGTTCGATTTCTATTTCGTGTGAGTCCCTGGGCAAGAAACAATCTTAGCTTGATGAGTTTTTGCTCATATCGTGATAGACATTCATCAGACAAAGAAACGTATTTTTGTTTCCTAGTTTTAAATATACTTTTAGAAACCTGAATGTATACTTTAATGCTTTCTAGCTGGTTTGTGAGACATACTTTTCTTTTTATATTCCATCAAATTCTTCTAACTAGATAATTATATGTTAATGTAGCAAATTAACAAATTTTGGCATTGAATTTAATAAAAGTTTAGTGGAATGTTTGGCTGGCTAGTTTAATTTACTTGTTGGATAATTTATGATTGTGTTTTGTATACTACATAGCAACACTTAATCAGTTGATAAATATGTAGTTACATTGATTTTGGCACACACGGGGGCATTAGAAAAAAATAATCGATATGGTCCGAGCAAGATGATTGACTTGAAACTTGGTGTAAAGGTCCAACAGGAACTAAGAAATATAGATTGACGTCCATAATATGACAAGATGGAGGGCGCTCGACTCTGTTGTTATATTGTGGACCGTTAGCAAGGGACCTCAAAATTTGCGCATAAAACATAGATTAAAATAAGTTAAATTAATTGATATCATATCATATTTAAAAAAATACACGTCTATCAGTGGACCTTAATAATATATTGCATATTAAGGCCCGCTGGTATAATAATTTTCTATTTAATATTCAATGGTTTTTCATATTATCACCCGCTAATCTAACTCCAAAAAATCATTCCAATAGGCATCATATAGCGGGTGGTAATATGTAAAACCATTGAATATTAAATAGAAAATTATCATATCACTGATAGACGTGTCTTTATGTGATCAATTAATTTTACTCCTATTTTAATCGATGTTTTAGTGCAAATTTATTTTGCGGGCCTCAACATGTTTTCTTTATTGGTTTCATTATTGGAGGGTATATAATAAACAATACATTTAAATGACTCAAAATCTAAATTAAACACCACCACCCTATATTGTTCAAATTTGAGATTCTTAATAAAGTGTTACACGAAAATTTGCGAAATTAAAATTAATTTTTGAGCCTTAATCTTTTCTTTTAATATGTATTATCTCAACAAGCTGATAGCGAACATTAATCATTCTTAATAGGCTTTAAGAAAATAAATTAGAAAATCGAGTGCGTGCCTTCTGGTTCTATTTATTCGAAAGTTTTTTTTTACAATTACATATCTCTGAATGGTTCAGTTACCTACTTTGGAATGAATGTAGTCATTAAAATTAATTGACTTGGAGAAAAAAATTAACGCGGTGAATGGACGTCAAATTTCTGTCTTTGATAAAGTTATGACCTTTTTAATGGCATGCTAATAACATATTAGATAGGAAATAGATGCGCTAAATATGAAAGTATTCTACCAAATGGATTTTTCATATACCTACTTGTGGCCATTGTTTCACACAAAGCAGTGGAACATTTTGAAAAATCTATGTATACATATTGGACTTTCTTTCAAAGTAAATTTGTTGAATTTATTGACTCCCAGGTGGCTGGCTCTCTGGTCACAAAAATCAATATTTTCAAAAGCCTGGAATACTTAAATGATTGTGTTTTTGCGCCACCTTTTGAGGATACGATGTCATTTCTGACTGATTTGTTTTATGGTTTTCGATTTTTAGTTTTTGGACGGACTAGATAATACTTTCAATCACCAATCTAGTTGACTGACTATTCTATCATGCTTCAGCTTAGGTGTAGAACAAGATGCAGATGTTTATACAGTTTTGGTTTGATCTTGAAAAGTTGTTGTTTCTATGTTGAAGCCACTTTTTTGGTTAGATTATTTTCAATTCAATGGTATTAGTACTGTCGAATGTTTGCTGACTTTTTGTTAGTTTGTCTGCACTAAAGATTTTATTCTAATTTTTGCCATTATATTAATATTTAATTTCATGGTTAGTTTTTTTGTGTGCAAATATTAAACTTTGGAAATTTTGACCCAATTTCATTTTTTCAGATGCCAAAGAGAATTTGATGAACGGATACCAAATTTTATGGCAATCGGTTCAGACGCTTATTTAGCAATTTGTGATAAACTTTAGACCAAAGGGTTAGGATGCTATATTTTTCTTCTGCCTATGTTTTCAATTTCACAGTTCACTTAGAAATTGCTAATGAAAATTGTATCAATTTACTTTCAGCCTTTGACTGATAATGTTGATGTTGATTAATGATTTACTTGAATTTAAACTTTAAAATGCTTGCACTACAAAAACGTTTCAATATTTTAATGACTGTGTATAATATTTACTTATTAACACTATTCAGCAATATTGAAAAATGTATCAGACTATTTTGGAAAACATGGGTCAGCTATATTTATACACATATACTTCAAAACTTATTTGTAAATTACATAATCTGTTGTAATTTTATTTTGATATTTATAAAGATAAATTTGAATAAAATATTTAAAATTTGAGCCTATAGTTTTCGGACAGGGAAAAATGGATTACGTATAATATCTTCTTTGCTAAGATTTTGATTTAAGTCGGTTTAAATCCATCATGTCTAGTATGATCCGTATAGGCAGTGTAGAGTGTTCTTGAATTTCATCACATGAGCTCCAAATTGCTTTGTACCCATTTCCTGCCTGCACGCACCTTACTTTACGGTGAGCATTTGGAGGACCTAATAGACTACAAAGTTATATTTCCAAATATTTACATAGGTTTTACAAATTCAATTTTGTCTAGACTATATTTAGTTGAAGTGTTGGTAAACTAGTTTTCCGCTTACTTTGAGTGCTTGAAAGGTTGACAAAAAAAAGATTTGCATTTATATAGCATTTGGAGAAAGCGAACACGAAATTTATTCACATACATACCTAGTTCCTTTGGATAGTAAATTTACAATCCATCTATCTATCTATTGTTAATATCTACATACAATAGGTTTCGTTAACTTTTAGTTAAAAAGAACTACATGCATATAAATCCTACTATTGTATACACAGCAACATCAATTAAGCTCTTTACTTCATTCTGAAATCATAAAATGTTTGTTATTTTAAATGTCATGTTAATTGATTTATAAATTGCTACAGATTGCTTACGGGACTTAAACAGTCTAACCAATTTATTGTTTCAGCTTGGGGATTGTTGACGACTTCGTGATCTCCGTGATATTAATATTATTGTCAGCCGATTTATTTACATTTTGCGTTTGATAAAAGGGAAAAGATTTCTACATCAACTACATAAATTAAAAGTTATATAAACAAAGCGGCGGCTATGTACCTACATTTTCTGTTGGGCATTGTTCTAAATATTGTTTTTAATGAATATTTCAGGAAATCTTTTGAACATAAATTGGAAATGTCTACAGTGCCTATATTAACTAAGTTGGTGTTGTACTGTAGAAACCTATTGCCTTTTCAAAATACCGACTTTTTTTTTTTTTATTCCTTTTGGTGCAGTACCTTTACGTATATATACAATAGGGAACGATTTACTCGCCTCTCGTGTGTTATATTAAAACTTAGAGGTACTAAATAACAAAAGAAAGGAATCGGGTGCAAAAAGATTAGCCATTAAGTTATCAGATTTCAACATACACAGTGTTGAATGCCTAACTAAGTTAACATTGTATTCATTTTGGTTCGCATTTGTGTACATAAGGTACACCATCTTTACTTTGCTTCGAAATCGATGTCAAGCTACATTAGGCACAGTATACATTCTACAGGTTATTTATGTATACTTTAGTTAGGATTCAAGTGCAGAAAGATCTTAAAATTTCCATCAATAGTTAGAATTTAGATGACATAAGTCACACGCAATGACAGTGGAGAGGACCTTTAGGTTCTTTGATCGTATGATAAAATTTAATCTTTTGTATTTTTGCAGCACTAGGAAGCGATAATTCCTTTCTAAAGTTTTCTGAAAATTCGTTGTTCTTGTTCACAGAGGCTCCAGGATATTCAAATTTAATCTAAAACAAAAATATGACACTAAAAACAATAATCCAAATTTTGAGAGAAAATGGATATTGCTACAGTTAGTTTCATCATTCTCAGTGTTAGTTTAATTCACTTTGTATTTGACATGCGATTTTAACATTTGATAAAACTTTATAAAGTTAACACTTTGAAATATACCTAACGGTAATATCAACCTTTGCAAATTTTTGAAGTTATAATAAACTGTTAAGATTAAGATGTGTGTTCGTACTTTAAACTTTAACATTTTTAATACTAAGTTACCTACCTAATTCTTCACACTGATGTGTAGTAAATTGTTTTTTTGATTAAGCTATTTCTAATCATTACTTTAGTATAATCTTTATTCATTCCATTAACTATTGAGTTGTATGTAGTACATGTAAAACGATTTAATTGGATTGTGGCCTGATTCTGATTGTTTCTATGATCAGTAGACTGAAGAAATGATCAACTACAGGATTAGAAAGTCGTGGGTCGATTGACTTCAGTCACGTTCCAGTGACACTGCGGTTAATTTAGCTTTTAACTAACCTGGATACAAGCATAAAATAGACTACAATCTATCAACTACCTACTTATTCATAAACTTTCGGAAATGTTGTAGGTATTTAGTACCTAGTGCTATTTGTTGCTGCACTAAATCTCAATAAACTAAATAAGTTAACAAAAAAATCATAGTTACACATAGTTGCCACAATATTGTGAAATAAGTTTATAGAACTAATTGGAATGATTTTGATAATTGGAGAAGTCCTTCTCTATAATAGACCTCAGCAAGGTGAAACTCTACATAAATTGGAAATAGTCAACAACAAAATTTTCTCTTGACATTGTAACGAAATATTTAAAATTCTACTTTTATTTTTAAAAACAATAAACACAAAAAGAATGGATCAGTTAACTGCACTTATGGGCTTTCAGTGGAGTTTTGTGGCTTGTATTCTATATTTTTTCTCGCACTTTAAATAGGATTCATGTTATTGACAATGGAAGTTTAATTCATTTAATCTGCTAGTAACAGTACCTATACGAATTTAAGGGCAAAATGTCTGCCTATCTATGACCTTGGAGATGTATCGTTGTTGATAATATCAACTATACATTGCTTCAAAACTATTTTCAAGATTATTAATTTTTGATGACCCTTTCTATCTGATTGAGCTGAAAATTTTGGTGTTCAATGTAAAAAATTGTTTTTGTCACTTTTTCTCTCGATAATCCTTTTTTTTGCTTCAATCCTAGGTGACGTTGTGGTTTCTTTATATAGTTTAATGATATATAAATCAGTAAAAAAAGATCGCTTTCTCCAAATTCCTTTGAACTTATAATTATAATCAATTAAATAATATTTTATGGAATACTAAGAAACGTTAACAGTTTTTTGGTGAAATGTCACTCGTTTTGACTACACGTATATTTGTTACAAATGTTTTTTTACATGGACTCACAAAAAACATTTTGTATTTGTACATACATATTTGCCACTTCACTCTGAGCTTCAATCCTAAATATAGTTGAAACAAGGTTATTTGTAGACATTAAACTTTAGACGATTATGTGAAAATACCAGACGACTAAAATAATGGAGCACCGCTAAGTCGATTCTATTAAAATTAAATGTCTACTTTCAGCATAAAATATATTATACATTATCACTAGAAAAGTATTAGCCCAAGAGTTGCAAGATCATTTTGATTAAAATTGTTGGTACCTTTGCATTATGATCTTCTTTCTTATGTTCCTAGAGAACGAATTGTAACAAATATTTTATTATCAAAGTTTGGAGATACCTATTTCAAATTTAACCTATACATTTGTTTTTGACGTTTATAGATCAGTTTATGCATATGTACACATACATATACTAATCTTTATAAGAGGCATTTTATGATAACCTACGCATGTATTAATGCAGTACATGCATATGGAATGATGTTTATGATATACTTTGACAGCAGATAGCTTTAAGTGTACAAATAACACCGAATTTCATTAAAAGGAGTGTTCCAGATACGTAGCATGTAAGGTCAAAATCATAATTATTTGGGTATAGGCATATTATACAATATTAATTGTTAAATTAAATGCAAAAGTCACCCGTTTTGAAAACATTTATTCCATTTGTTCGACCGGTTTCGACTACACATCGAGTCTTTATCAAGAGCAACAATCATGAACTGATATATCCAAGCATAACTAAAATTCTGGTGCGAAGGGTAGTTTGGTCATGCCAATATATGACTCATCCGCATCGCGCGAACAAGAAAAAAGGTAGACCATCTTTGAGCGAAGCTCAGGAGGCGTTTTGAATTTAAGAGAAAACCATCGATTAATTTTAAACAACTGAGACACACCAAACGTAAATATTAAAACGTTTGTGAAAAATAAATGAGAATTGTTTTTTTGAAAATTATTGATGGCTTCCCGAAGCACGGTAAACAAATGACAAAATTGAGCTGATTGGCAGACAGCTGGTGAACAGAAGAATTGACAACAACGATTTTATCTAGAAAATTCTTAGTACATTTATTAAAAATATTAGTGGGATAGCCGTGTTTCTTAAATAATTCACGGAGAAATTTCAATTCATCATCAAACAGTCTGCAAGTCGATCAAAATATAAAGGCTCTATTTAAGGAACAATAGATAACCCTTCATTTTCAGTGGATGGGACAGAATCGCATTTAGTTCAAACACAAGTTTGTGAAAGTCTTTCTGGGAGAGATACAAAAGTATCAAGAAAAACTAATTCACGAGGACCTTTTTCAAAATGTAAATTTTAAATTAAGGTGCATACAAAAACAAATCTTACTATTAACGCTGTCTTTCAGTCGTTCAAAAGTAAATTCCATATTTTTCTCTTAAATGCAAAACACTTCATGAGCTTCGGTCGAAGGTGGTATACCTATTTCTTGTTCGCGCGATGCGAACGTGTTCTATATTGGCATAATCAACGCCACCTTCGAACCAGAATTTCTGAGCATAAAACCTTCCGTTGTGTTAATTTTTCTTCTATCGCTAATCATATTTATTTCTTGTGGCACTTATAGTTTTTTTGTATCATTTTTTTTGTAATTCATTTAGAGTCATTTCTAGCGCTTGTAACAACTTGATTTAAAGATATGGGGAATCTCTATTAATTAAAACCAATAACCCACCAGTCTCTTAATTCTCAAATTAGTATTAAGATTAGCCAAAAAGGCCTAGAACAACAAATTCCAAAAACGTTTCAAATTAAATATGGTTAGCTATGGTATGGCTTTAAGTAGATATTATTATTCAGTACATGAATTAAATTATTTGTTTAATGTTTTAGAGCTAACAGAGTAGAAAATATACAAAGATCGTTAGATTATTGTTAGCAGCGAAATATTGAACTACAATTAACATAGATTTTTTTCCTCAACTTTGTTAGCTCTAAAATCTTTAAAAAAATATATTAATTCATATACTGATATACCTAGCTACTTATTAATATCTTTTTAGAACCATATCAACCTAAATACCATAGCTAACCATATTTTATTTTATTTATTTCAAGTATTTTTGGTATTGTTTTAGGCTTTTTGGCCAATTTTATTTCATTTATTTTTGTTTTATTTATATAATTTAACTAAATAGATAACTTTTAAAAACAATCTATCTTTAGATTATTAGCACGCCATTTGCTTTTTCTCTATAAAAAATGTGCACCAGAAATTAACAAAAGCTTCAGATATATTTAGTCAATTTCTTAACTATAAAATAATGTATCTCATGAACCGTATATGTATTAAGGTAATGTTTGTTGCAAACAGCAACTAGTTCTATTTTCTCTCTTTTTGTGCTAAATTTCAACTTAATCGGTGAAGTTTTTACTACTAACACATACTACTCGTTTCTAGGCGGCTGCCAGGGTGTTTCAGCAAAACTAAAACGGATTTTTAGTCTCTCGGACACTTCATATATGTGCTAAATTTCGATGAAAACTGTGAAAGTTAAGGAACCATTATCGATGCTGAGCAAATAAATATATATAAAGAAAGAAACAATAATAATTTAAAAAATGGCTATAATTTTATGCATTTATAGTTTGACAACCGCATAACCGATTTCTAATAAATTTGCACACGTTGTTAACATAGCAATGGCAATCAATTCAACAATGGCGCCTAAAAAGCTCTGAAACAAGTTTTCGTGTGAGGTTGGGTCTGGCAAAATGTGGATAGATTTAAGCAATCGATTTTATTTTAGAATTTTACTTATACTGTGACAGGTTCATTCTTGAAGTGGTTCAGATGCACTAAGCGACATAAATTTCGCAAAAACTTTATAATTCTGTATTTGTTTTCCCACAAAGTGAGCTTTGGTGACCTTTGATAGTATTGTAGGTTTGATATGTTCTGTTTAAAATCTGCTTGGAAGACCTGCAAAAGAGTGATTTTCTATTTCTCCTAAATTATTAGATTACGGTGTTCTGTAGGGGTGTTTCTGTTGGCTGATGAATTAATACGTAGATAATTCATGTATTTGCATATTTGTTAACTAGTTTGGTAATAATAACAATAATAATTTTAATGCAATCATTAGGACATCCTCCTCAGTCAGTCACGTACTCCTTACTTCTGAAACAGCTGTAGTTTTAATTACGAAAGAATCCAATAAATAGATAGACTGTTTAGGAGTGTCTAAATACTTTCTTGGTCTTCTTCACTTCCCTCTTGATTCTTCCCAAACAAAAACTAACACTTTGATACGATTTGTAACTATCTGTCTGGCTTCATAGGAAAATATTGATTAGGTTGACCGTTTGTGGAATAAACATGTGTTTTGCATTACCCAAACTTAATGTATGTCTCGTTTATCTAAACTACAACAATCGCATGTCCTATTGATTTTAATACCCCCTCTAGTCATATTTGGTTTAATGTTGAACCCAATGTGCCAATGTGATTGTGTCCCGGTCGTCAAGATATCGTCATCACCAACTAATTGGCGGGTTTGATTTCAATTTGGTTTGGCAGCTGTTCCCCCTTTTATCAGCCAGCGATTGCTTTTTGGTTTGCTTTAGCAGGGCAATAGGTTTTCAATGTAGTACGTCAGAATTCATTGGCATGTTTTGAAAAGAACTTCAACTAAAGCATGAGAGTAGCTGGCATGATAGCTGTCTGGTATATCTATCCTCTGGAAGACAAAACAGTTCAATTATTTTATTTTATTTCATAATTATTTTGTATCATTAAAACTACCACAGTTAACTTGATATGAGTTCAATTAAAATTCAACTATTCACTAATGAGAAATCATGTAATTGCCAGTGTGTGCCTATATTAGAATTAGGTATACTGTATTGCTTGGTACAAAAAAACTAAATATTAAAAAATGAAAATCGACGTAGATATAATGAACTGTTGCATCATGTGTAAAACTATCGTAACCACATTTAAATCAAATTTATATTCTGTATTAATGTTTTATAATGTAGCAAAATTGTAAGTCCATATCTTGGAAGTCAAAAATTTTATGAACCAATTAGGTTATGCAATCATGTCTACAAAATTTTTAACTAATAATTTTATTAATTGAATTCATTTAGGTATAGCATTTTAAAATTCCATTGAGTAAAATTTCCTGGCTATGTATTATTAGCAGAAAAATCTTAAATTAATAACCATGATCTTTTTCTTTTTGCTCTACAGAAAAGTTAATAAAGTTCAGTTGATGAAGTTCAACATACCTACTTCGAAATATAATTTCTAAAGATATTTCTAAATGTTATATGAAAAGTTACCATTTTAATTGGTATCGTAGTTCTAAGTCTCTATTTAGAAATATGAGAAATCAACATATCTTTATACAATAATGAAATTAATTTGCCATTCCATCTGACAATTAACAGTAGCGCATGAATTATGGGCATCGGAGTATGCCAAAATCCTGCATTTTAGAGTGACACGTTCCCAGATAATACTTTATGGCAAAATTGTCAATATAATATTATTGATTATTATGCAATACTCGTAAAAATGAATACAGACATCTTTCAGTAGTATAATTTAAGTAAAAGTATTATTGCGTGGGTACTAAATGCTCTATAAAGAAAATTGAACAACGGGAAATACTAAAAATACGACATTCGGTTTACAATTTATCATCATCATCAGTGCCGTCTCCTGTAGAGGTTGGCTGCCATGATCCGCCACTTTTCTCTGCGTTGCGCCAGTCTCACTGCTTGAAGATAAGTTAGACCTGTACTTTCTTTGATATCGTCTATCTACCGTCTAGGTGGTCGCCCTCTCTTTCGATTTCCTTCTACACTTCCTTCTAGTAAATGTCGTTGATGTCCTTCAGCTCTGATCAGGTGTCCGAAGTAATGGACTTTCCTTTGTTTTATCATTTTAAGTAGCTG
>JAUYWI010013343.1:0-19097 GCA_034780595.1 Parotoplana pacifica
CTATATTATCCTAACATTTATTAATTATACTTTTTGAGGGTGAATAGTATAGTAACCTTCTAAAACTGTCTATGTACTTTCCTATTTAAAATGCTATTATTAATATGTATTTTACAGGAAATAAAGCCATTTATTTATTTATTTTTATTTATTTTATTTTTTTGTGTCTACAATGTAGAATATACAAACATCTTAAATTAGACGACCTTTCAGAGATTGTAAATTTCAATTAATTATTGTTTGGATACTCTTCTCCGCACCGAATAATTTTAGACGATACAAATTCAAGTCGTTCCATTTCCATCTGACTTTAAAAAAAGTATAAGTTTTATTTTTATTTCTGTGTAATAAGCAGAATAAAATCTTTACTGCAACAAACATACAAAAATAATAAATAAATCTGTCAAGTTTTCGACAGCACTAACATCATAGAAATGAATATATTCCTACTAAAAGATGTAAAAAATATATGGCTTCAACATAAAAAAACACCATCTACAACCAAGCTGAAGCATGATAACATGGTCAATCAAGCTTGGCGATTGACTGCATTTCAAATTTAATTGACGGCGAACGAGCAGGAATACTGATAATTGTACTGGTATTAAGCCAAGCGATTGGGAACACGAAGGTTTGTTTGTCTATTTGTGAGTCATCAGCATTAGCGTCGGTCGTTGGGATCCGGCCGATCACCCTCAGATAATTCAGCAACTGGTTGGCCGTGATATTGAGCTGGAGGGATTGGGAGTGCCAAAGGCTGCAGTCCATAGAGTGATCCATCTCGGACAGTCGCAGAGGTTGTGTTGCTTGGGTCTCTTCTTCTTCTTCTTGGTAATCTGAGCACATGGCTTCGTTGTCAAGCCCACTCTCTTTCTGTGGCTTTCCGGAAGAAGAGAGTGCCCAGTGCGATGTCTGGACAGTTCTGTGCGGATATGCCTTGCATCGAACACGAAGATCACCTACTGTTCTGAATTACAGTGCAGTGACCATCAAATATTGCATAGGATTCGTGAGTTTATTTTTGTTAAAATGAATTGCTATATTTCTATTTCAGCGCATGAAAATCATCGTATTGTGGTACTTTGTATTCTCTATCATATAAGCTCAGAAGACAAATATAAATCGAAATTTACTTACACTGACTGCATTCCATTAGTAAGTGTCCATTGAATAGATAGAAATAGGTCGGTCTGTGGTGAAATTAAATGTTATATTTCATGTGTTTAGCTTATGAAGATGATTTTAGAAAGTCCGGAAGAAAAGGTTGAAATGGAGGTCATGAGTTTGGCGGTCAACCTTGTCTGTGACGAGAAGAATGCCATGATTATCTGTGAGGGCAAAGGACTTCGGATGTTGGTGAAGAAAGCGTTTAAATTTAAAGACGCCCTTATCATGAAGATGATGCGAAATATTTCAGAGCATGGTAGTGATATAAAAATGAAATTTGTGGTGAGTTTATAGACGCGATAATGTTTGTATTTTATTTATTCGTATTTGAAGCCGCAGCATATTTGTCGCCCCATAAAACTTGCTGAATGTCTTGTCTTTGCCAGGATTATATCAGCGATTTGGCCAATGGTATCACGATTCCTGAATCTGGATTTGAAGAAGATTTCATTTTGGAATGTATCGGTATTTTGGCCAATTTGAGCTTGCCCGATCTGGACTTCGAAATGATCCTCCAGGAGTTCACTTTGGTCGACTGGATACGCAAGAAGCTGGAGCCCGGCGGGGCGGAGGATGACGTGGTCCTGGAGGTGGTGATCCTCGTGGGTACGGTGTGCAATGACGACAACTGTGCACGGATGATCGCAAAAGAGGGCATTATTCAGTGTCTTATTGATTTATTGAACGGTAAGAAGGTTGCTTTAAAGCAAGAGAAAGTAAAAACAAACAATGTTTTTAGAAGGAATGCATGAATTAGCACCTAATGGATGATCAAAGCGCAAGAAAGAACGGAAACAAGGTTTTGTATATTTGATTTGGTTCATATTAATTAACAGATAGGTATATCAATGCATATAAAAAGTATTAGTTTCCATAGATTACCATTCTAACTTTGTTCAAGTATATCTTTAATTCATCTTAGTTTGAACAATTTGGCATCATGAATAAAATTCACGTTTTTCGAGGGGCTGTTTACTTTTTTCCATGAGAAAATTACCTAAAGGAAAAGTGCAAGTTTGATGAAATATATAAAAGGATCATCCCTACCAAAGTTTGTAATTTTAGCAAAATCAAGATTTTGGTTTGGGCACAAGCGCTGTCCGACAAAACGCATTTGTCAAAACAGGAGTGTTGGAATTTGCAAAGTTTTACCATGAAAAGTTGAAAACCGTAGCATACCTTTGACATTATATTGTGGACATGAAAGTTCCCTTTCCAATGAGACTTTTTTATGTTAAATTCGGTTCGGTAGTCTTAGAGCAATGCGGCCTCAAAGTTAAAATTGTGTTTTCAAAAAATTCCTAAAATCTGAAAAAGAGGGATTAGCCAATACGATCTCTATGTATAAAACAATGTCCATGATGTAAGTATGGCAATACCCTCAGTTTGCTCAAACTGTATCTAGATGGGTGAAGCAGTTTTTGAGCTATGACCTTCGAGGGCTAGTTTGTGTGCCACAAATCCCCCCAATTCGTACATCGAATAATGTGTGAAGTCAATTGAATTGTCAGATTACTAGCGATCCAATGTCTTCGTTTTCATTAGGCTCAGTTCGTATCATTGATTCCATTTTGTTAAGTATAACTTTCGGGCAGATTGTGATTGTAGAAGCAGATATTATCAGAGGGTTCTTTGCGGCTGGTGAGAGCTGTAGATAAATTGGTATTGCCTGGTGGATTTGATTCAGTGTCTCTACTTTTATTTTAGCTAAACAAGAAGACGATGAAATTGTCTGTCAGATTGTTTACGTCTTCTATCAGATGATATTTCATGAATCCACGAGGAAAATTATTATTAAAGATACGCGTAAGATTACTAACTCTATAGGGTTCATTTTTTCATTTTCAGCATCAATGTTATCATAAAAAATAAAAATCCCTTTCAAATTTTATTTGCAGAGGCGCCCGCTTATTTGATAGATCTTATGCACGACAAAAATCCCGAAATTCGTCGTGTTTGTGACTTGACCTTGGACATTATTTCTGTGAGTCCGTTTTGTAGAAACTGTAGTCAAATAAACAACAATTTAACCCTCCATTGGTGATTCTTATTTAGGTACGCGAAATATTGTTCATTTTTTATGATAGGAATTTGATGAAGAATGGGCCAAGCGTATTCAAGTAGATAAATTCCGTTGGTACAAAAATCAGTGGTTGGAAATGGTGGAACATGGCGATAGCGGGCCTACAGGGGCTGTCCCGCCACCGGGAATGGAGGACCCGTACATGTATGGGCCTCCGGATGAAGGTTTCAAGACCTATGTACATGATTCAGATATTCTGGACCGGCTGGACTACTTCTATCCAGGTGTGTGTGTTGGTGGGTGTGTGTGATTTGTCTTGGTAGAATGCAATCTTCACTGCAGAAAACATACACCATTAAAAATAACAATAATAAAAAAGTCGCTGAAGCACTCGGTGTGAAAATAGAATCAAAAATATAAGAACCAAATATATTTCTCCTAATAGGCTTTGTCACTGGTTGCAGAATAAACTCAGAACAATAGAGTAAAAAAGTTGAACTCAACAGGAAAATTAATAGATGGTAAATTGAAATTAATAGATAGAAAAGTAAACAATGTCCAAAGATATGGCTATTAAAATGAGGCTTAGGAAATGTTACTATGGCAAAGAATGTCTTTATAAGAGAAGGATGTTTGGTATAAGATGGAAAGATATTGGTGTCGAAAGATTCCAAACAATGGGATTTGAGCTTGTGAGTAGTAGAATGATTAGACAAAGAATGAGCAATAATAAGAGGAAGACTCGATGTAGAACAGAGAGGATTAATAAGCCCAGGATGAATCGAAGTTTTAAGGCGAGAAATGTAAAGTTATTAAAATGCAAAACAATAACAAGAAAAATGGTGGGGGACTTAGGACCCTCAGGTGTGAGTTTCAACCAGTTTTATGTGTCCACAACCGTCACTCTTCCCGTAATCTAGTTATTATTCAAAATGTAAAAGGCTAAATAAGCACTAGTTGAATTAAAAGGCAGATCAAAATCGTTAATGATGCAACCTACATAACAAATCTTTCTGGTACAATTTGGACGTAATGGATTAAAGTATAAAATAAAATATGAAGACTCACCTAATAGAAATAGTAAAATAACAATTCCACGAATCCAGTGTATCATCATGAAAGGAAAAGTATATTAAAAAATAAAAATTTGCACTGAACTGATAGCACCAAAACTGGTCACCCTGAAATTATACATACAGCTCGACTCCTGATTAAAAGATGCCAGTGGTTTTCATTGTCAAACAGCGGTGGTAGGCGTTAGCCGTTTTGATAAATGTTAAACACAAAATGTCTTGAAATTGAAAATTAGAACACAAATCTCGGTGATAGAGGGGTCAAGATGAAACAATTTTATAGTGAAACAAAAGCAGTGAGTGGTTTGAGCTTGATTGATTGTGCAGCTATTGTTTTCTATTTAAAGCAAGAAGTTTTGTTTTACCTATATTTAGAGCAGGAAACACCATGCAACTCATTGCTTTACTCTTTATCACGTGAAATAAAGTAGGTAAGTACTATTATATAATCATTAGGTGTGTTGTACCAACATTAATAATCAGTTTAAGAAACATCGGCAAACCACGTTTAGCTACCAATCAGTATACGTTTTAACTTTAATCGTCGTTTTAATTTGCTTCCTATTACATTTTTATGAGGTGTTTTAAAAATGAATGTGTTAGATACCTACGTACCTGCCTGTGATGCGGTATGCGGTTTCAAGACTCTTTAAAAAGATGCAAAAGTTACAAGTGTTAGTAGGTATGTATTATGTAAACAATAAATGAATGTTGTTACATAATTAATTGATTATTTTTAAACAAATAAAAAGGAAAAGCACCAATAGCTTTTATTCTATGATAGAAAAAAATAGCCAAAATGACTGATGCAGCAAAAATGATGCACATTAAAAGATTATATGATTTATAACATGGTTCATATTGAAAGATAACATGGTTCATATTGAAGGATAACATGATTCATATTGAAGGATAACATGATTCATATTCAAAGATAACATGGTTCATATTGAAAGATAATATGGTTCACATTGAAAGATAACATGATTCATATTGAAGGATAACATGGTTCATATTCAAAGATAACATGGTTCACATTGAAAGAATACATGATTCATAGTGAAAGATAACATGGTTCATATTGAAAGATAACATGGTTCATATTGAAAGATAACATGGTTCATATTCAAAGATAACATGGTTCACATTGAAAGATAACATGATGATTCATATTGAAGGATAACATGGTTCACATTGAAAGATAACATTATGATTCATATTGAAGGACAACATGGTTCATATTGAAAGATAACATGATTCATAGTGAAAGATAACATGGTTCATATTAAAGAATAACATGGTTCATATTGAAAGATAACATGGTTCATATTGAAAGATAACATGATTCATATTGAAAGATAACATGGTTCATATTGAAAGATAACATGGTTAATATTGAAAGAATACATGATTCATATTGAAAGATAACATGATTCATATTGAAAGATAACATGATTCATATTGAAAGATAACATGATTCATATTGAAAGATAACATGGTTCATATTGAAAGATAACATGATTCATATTAAAGAACAACATGGTTTATATTGAAAGATAATATGGTTCACATTGAAAGATAACATGATTCATATTGAAGGATAACATGGTTCACATTGAAAGAATACATGATTCATATTGAAAGATAACATGATTCATATTAAAGAATAACATGGTTCATATTGAAAGATAACATGGTTCATATTGAAAGATAACATGGTTTATATTGAAAGATAACATGGTTCATATTAAAGAACAACATGGTTTCTATTGAAAGATAACATGGTTAATATTGAAAGAATACATGATTCATAGTGAAAGATAACATGATTCATATTGAAAGATAACATGGTTCATATTGAAAGATAACATGATTCATATTAAAGGACAACATGATTTATATTGAAATATAACATGGTTCATATTGAAATATAACATGGTTCATATTGAAAGAATACATGATTCATATTGAAAGTTAAAAAATGTCTCTGTCAGTAGTATGGTTAGCTATTACAATATTCAAATATAAAATTGATTGCATCATTTAGATGAAATTAAAGTACCTACTTAAAAGTCACTTTTTGTAGACTTTGGTGGTTCACCCACAACCTCTTACACATACTTGGTGTGAAACACATAGTGTTTCGAGAATGAAATCAACCATGTCTGACAAATACTTAATTGAGCGGATTCGCTCTTTGGATTTGTCGCCTAACAGTCCATATGGAAAGGTAAATTTAGACGACTAACATTGAGAAGATGTTAGACACTTTAAGAAAAAAGCACTTTTAAAAAAATATACATATCTTTGCAAATAAGTGACTAACATTATCCTTTTATAATGATCTGACGGCATCAATTAGTTATTCATTATTATCAAGTATATTAACCCTTAGCAGATTAAGATCAAACCACATGATGACTTAGTATGTCATATTATATTTATAGGTTTATAGGCTTGCTATATAGAAAAACGGGAACAGAGGTTGCTATGGGTTAATCTATTTTACAATATAATTAATTCCTAATTGGTAGGAACCGTCTTCAAATATCAATTTATTGTTTGTAAATTAGGTCAAACTACATGATGACTTAGTATGTCATATTATATTTATAGGTTTATAGGCTTGATATATGGAAAAACCGGAAACATACATACCTAAGCAGGGAATAGTTTCTATACATAAGATGGAGATAAACTAAATCTTATCATATGTTTTTAAGATAGATGTTCATTAAATAACAAATGCTTATCTGCCACTGAAGTTTTTATCGGTTAAAGACACTTCTTATTTAATAATTGACTACCTGAAAAATTGGAATTTTAAAACTTAATATCATAATTATAATCTATCTTAAAGAATTGTATTCAATAAACTGACGTTATATTAAACAATGATAGTCAATGACTATCCCTATCACAAAGAATGATATTTAATAAAAAAATTATCTTAGAATACCTTCAGTCTGTCTTGAAAATTGGTTTATCAAACTTTAATTTTTTTCAAATTTTGTTTGTTCTGTTTTTTAACCCGCTTTTTTCGATATTTTAAACTGCATATTTTATTAAAGAAAGAATAAAGGAAGTCCTGTGTTTGGATCACATTCAGAGCCGATAGCCATGTAGTTTTGCTGTTAATATATTCATTAAATATTCAATATACACAGTGTTATTTCCATTGGAATCTCTTCTTCATGTAATCGATGGAGAGTGGTTGTCTTTTTAATACGTACTCAATAACTTGTTTAGGAACATCGGCCATATCAATCTACAAATAAAATAAAAAAGGAAACTAAATTTAATTTTATTTGCAAATGTTAGTAAAATACACGAACTTATATTCAATTTTGCCTTTTTGATACATGGCAGTAATATTATGATAATTAATTTGCAAGTATTTTATTTGAAATTTTAGAAAAAACAACTTGTTTGTCCGAACAGAAATTTAATATGAATATATTGTAATAAGGTTAACTTCTGGTGTAAAAACTATTTAAGTTGTAATTCCTAAGTGGATAGTTGCTATTAAAATAAAATCTTTATTGTTACAAACATACAAAAATAAAAATCTGGCAAGCCTTCGACAGCACTAAAATGATGTTTTGGCGATCTAAGATTGTATCATGAAATAGCTGAAGTCATCGATAACGAACCAAAAACAAACTTATGAAAAAAATATTGAACATTTTACTTTACATAATTATTGAGCTCATAATTAATTTCTTCAGGTTATGAAACGCTCGGTTTTTTCCTTTATTGAGCTCAAAATGCAGCCCCAAAAGACGTCATAGCTAGCTCATTTTTAAACCTATTTCTTTATGAAATTTGTACACAAATAAATGAATACCAAATCGTTATATTGGATCAACTTTAAAATTTGTATATTTTTCAAATGCCACTGGAAAAAAGTAAATAGAAAATAAATATAGATGAATTGCCATGGTTTTCTCAACTCTTTATGAGAACATAATTATTATTCCAATTAGGTATTTGTCTGTTTAATGAATATTCATAGTTTCATTGTTGGTGTACTACTCTTGGTAGTATACTCCATATTACTTAAATTTCATTTTTCAGAAGAAGGAATAACCTACTGAAAACAGTCATTGAAGGCAGACTTTTAGGAAAACTAAGCCAAGGCAAACCAAGAAAAAATGTTAACGGATCTTTTAAGAGTGTCACATTCAGATCTTAAGGAATTGGCACGTAATAGGGAACAGTGGAGAACGTGGAATCCATAGACATGGGACCTGCCACAGCCCACAAGACAGAGGACAAGATAGATAGATAGAAGGATTTTGTAACCTAATGGTAATTTTTGTTAACAAATAAGAATGTTAGCTTTTCCAACAATCCAATTTCATTTGAAATTTGGTACACGGTAACTTCAAAAGATTCATGGACATATTTTTTTTCAAAACATTGATAAAGGGGCAAGTTAACCTGCCGATAACATCATGGTTTAAAAATTCACAAGTCTGAATAGTTTATCAAACCTTTTTAATATCGATTAAATTGAATTCTTTTACATATACATATGTAGGTTTTGTATCTCTGCCATTCCACAAAGTTTAATTTTCGGATTTGAAATTGTCATCGGCCCCAGCTTCTTTTCTTCTTTTTCTTGCCAACGTCTGATCCTCCTGAGGAAATTGAGTAACTTGGTCGGGTTGTCGAAGATACTTGTGGTATAAGTGGTTAGACCAAAGATACATCATCATCATCATCATCATCATCATCACTGGTATATTTGTAACGATCTATTTTTCAAAAACTTCTGTTGGTAATTCAAATTTCTATGACTTTAAAAAAAGCAAAATTATTGTTTTCTAGAAACGAAACATTTTTGATAACTCTTATTTTGTTTTATTCAAAATCCACATATATGCAATGATATTACTTAATTTTGTAAGGGCACCTACCTGTAGTATGTAAGTTAGTATGGTTTTAATATTTTCACCCGGTAAAGATGGTGTGGCCCCCATGGTCCCCATTTCACAACCATCACTTTCAGATCTCAAGGCTTCAACAAAAGTGGCGGCTAGTTTGATATTGATAAAGGGCGAAAACATCGTCAAAGCCGACTCTTCAATTTGTGTGGCGCGGCTTACAGAAACAAAGTTAGTATGACTCAATTGACGATTGCTTGCTACTCCATATAATTGAAAATGGTGCTGCATCATACATTTTTTAATCTGAAAGTGGAAAAAATAAAAAGTAATAAAGTATTCATCAATTTATTGTGAAATTTTAATTAAAACCATTGACATAAAAACTAACTGAAAATGTCATTGTGATCACTTTGGTCAGTTCATCAACAATTTCAAGCACCTGGTATCCAGTAATAACGCGATCATATGCTAAGCGAGTTGCAGGATTTTTAACTACGTCCCAAACAAAATTCGGAGTCTGATTAATAATACTCATGCCAGCTACACTAAAATTGAAGGATGAAGAAATCAGAACTGACGAACGCATGTAAAAGAAGGGGGATGTATTCATAAAGTGACACATCAATCATCCATAGTTTGGGGACACAGAAATATTCTCATCAGCATTTCAAAATTTTAATTTTAATAAAAACTCAAATTTGAGAGATTTAGATTTTTAAATGGATATTAGATATAATTTATCTAACGCCCTTACGTATATGTAGAATCTTGGGGTTCAATATTAAAAATGTGAACTCCATTTTGATATCCTGAATATGACCATGGTCCAAATTTCACTTCTTGGTTGGAAGTTGTTGGTGAAATAGAACCGCCATCATTGGCACATTCGGTTGGTTTCCAAGCCGATTGAAGCTGAACTGGAAATGTAGCTAGAGGAAATATAAGGCCCAATGCATCAGCCATTGCTTTGTGACCCACTTTAAGATATTCAATATCAGTGGAATGAGACAACGGCATCTTAAACAACTGGGCATATGGAGATGGATTCAAATAAAAAGAATCATTATTAAATGGATTCTCTCTGAGAGATTGCTGAAAATAAAAAGATATTAAGATTTTTAATAACGATTGTATTTCTATGAATTATTTATAGCTGATAAAGGGTTTCATTCTGTCTAATCTAAATACCTAGAGGTAGTTTCACCAATGCGCTATAGTAAAATCTTGCCATTTCAATAGAAAAATGGTTGAAAGACCTGTTAAATCAACGCAACTTTGTTTCACCCACAGTTTCTTTCCTCTGGTTTCACTCTCTTTTCATACTAAATCCAATAAGTTGTGTTCAACATTATGGTGAATAAACGCTTTGAGCTGTTGTCAGCTATGCTGAATAACATTTGTAAAAGTCAAGACAGACTGTTAAGTTCAGTTGACTTTCGATATTATGTCAATATGAACTATTATGTTTATTCCTAAATAGAACTGGATTTTTCTGAAAGTTGACTACCGATATTATTTATTTCTATATATTTACAGTTGAATAGACCATGCTGATTCAAAAAAAAGTATTGCATGACTTTGGGCAATTTATTTGTAAAAAAAATCGATATTTTAGATTTTTCAAAAAAATTAATCATCAAAATTTTTGAATTTTTATGATCAGTAACGGTGTTCATTCCAAAAATGTATTTCATGACTCTGGTCTGGGCAATTTATGTTGAGATTTTATAAAATAATGATCTGTTTGAAAAATCGATTTTTTTTTATTTTATTGATTTAAGTTGACCACCAAAAATTTTGAATTTTATATTTATATAATCAGTAAACGGTGCTGATTCCAAAAATGTATCATATGTACTTGGGCGATTTCTTGAGTATTAAAGTTGGTTGTTTGAAGCCTACCGCGATGGATCTCATAGCAGCTTTCGAAGTAAACAATATGCTCTGGAAACTACAGACGTTTTTATCTTGATAAAATAACGCCTAATACTAAACCTAATTATGTTTTATGCCTATATAACTTCAGTTAGGTACGCATTAAAAATTGCTTTTAAGATTTCAAAAATGATAGAAAGATACAGGTATAGAAGAAACAAGTGTTCTATAGAAATAAACCAATTAACCTACTTCTAATATATCAGATCTACTGTAAAAAGTGTCTGGTCTCTTATCCGAAGCCGCTCGTCTCATCTGAATTGATGCATCCATAATGAACTTTTCCATATCTTCACTGTCATCGTTTTCGTCAGATTCGGACGATGCATGAGGTTCAGATGAATGGAGTTGATCTGCTTCAAAAATGATTGATAGCATTTCGTTTTGAGGAGAACTACTGACGGTTGCACTCTTTTGTAATTGATGCTCCATTTTATTGTCAGAATAATTGATTATTTCAATCGCATTTTAAAAAATTAGTGTGATAATTGTATTTGGATCGAGATTATCTAATAATCAAGTTAAGATAAAGAATTAAGTGTAACAAGAAGCAGTTATTCGTAGGTACCTTAAGTATATTCAAATACCTAATTGATATAATTTATAAATAGAGAGATTAGCTTTTTACATTAACCAATTAAATTAAAATTTGGATTCAGAATTTCTTTTTGTAGATTTTTAGAACTTATTATCACTGCCCTCTACAAAATAACAAAATTTGAATTGTAATCCAAAAAATGAAATTATAAAATAAATTTCTATTTGATTGATCAGTAAAAATAAATAGTTAAAAATTGCAATTTTTAGTGACTTAACTTTTAGCAGATTAAATCCCCTAAATAATGCTTCAATAAAATTAGAACATAATCAATCATAGGAATGGATAATGATTCGAGGAAAGATATCCATTCGCTATCGAAATATTTAATACAGATTGTCTTCCTCTAGAAGACTGTTGAACTCACAGATTTTTTGGAACAAATTTCAAAATACATATAGCTTCCAACATAAAAATTCCCAGCACTTAAGCTAGAGGCTTTTGTGTATAATTGCTGAATTCAAATATACCTAGTACTCTGAACAGCAATGAGAGAAGCAGAAATTTAGGAGTTTTGTATAAAGATCGGTGGAAAGCAACTTAACAGTGCTAGATATGCCGATGAAACAGCTTTGATTGCAAGAAATCAGAAAGAGAAGCAGGACATGATTGGTCAAGTAAATAATGCTGGAAAGAGGCGCCTCCTGAAATTGAATGCAAAAAAAGACCAAAGTTATGCGAATGGGAACAGGGTTATAAACAAATGGAAGAACGCAAGTGGATGTGGAGACCATTCGAAAAGAATGATGGAAGCTGCCTGTTGATGGACGTGAGAATGAGAATTGCTATAGTGAAAACAAAAATGTGCGAGATGATCTGCATTTGGAAGGAATGTGCACTGCCAACTCAGTTAAAATTGAGGTTGGTGAGAGTCCTGAGAGCTGTTAAGACACATTCGAATGAGGAAACTATCCTTCTATAGACACCAATGTAGAGAAGAGGGTTGCATCCTTTCAAGTGCAATTATGCATGGCAAAATGGAAGGCAGACGTCGAAGAGGTAGACCAACGACCCAATATCTTGACAACATCAAAAAATAGTCTGGACTGATAATGGATTGTCATCATCATCACTCGTAGAATTTGAAGCCACGGCCAAAACATTCTTAATCGAAAAGGGGAAAACCTCGTCATTGGATGGAGATAATCTATGGTCGTCATTGGATGGAGATAATCTAGGGTCGTCATTGGATGGAGATAATCTAGGGTCGTCATTGGATGGAGATAATCTAGGGTCGTCATTGGTTGGAGATAATCTAGGGTTGTCAATGGAAGGAGTTAATATAGGGTCCAATCATTGGATAAAGCTGTATAGGGTCCAATCATTGGATGGATCTTATCTAAGTTCCAATCATTGGATAGAGCTAATCTATGGTCCAATCATTGGATGGAGCTAATCTAGAGTTCAGTCATTCGATAGAGCTAATCTAGATTCCACCATCTCAAAAGTTGTTTTTTTAATTCAACTAGTGCTTATTTGGCTTTTTACATTTTGAATAATGAGTAGATTATGGGAGGAATGATGGTTGTGTACACATAAAACTGGTTAAATCTCACCGCTGAGAGTCCTAAGTCCCACACAATATTTCTTGTTATTGTTTTGCATTTTAACAACTTTACATTTTTCATTTCTGACTGGACGTTTCATGGATTTTGGATTTCAGATATACTAGATAGTACTTTCAATCGCCAAGCTTGACTGACCATCTTATCCTGCTTCAGCTTGGGTGTAGAACAAGATGCAATATGATTACATTGTTTTGATTTGATCTTGAAAAGATGTTGTTTTTATGTTGAAGCCATATATTTTTTGCACATCTTCTTTTTGGATTATATTCATTACTAGGATGTTAGTACTGTCGAAGGCTTGACAGATTTTAATTTATTATTATTAAATTTTGTATGTTTGCAGTAAAGATGTCATTCTAATTATGGAGCTAATCTTGGGTCCAATCATTGGATGGAGCTAATCTATGGTCCAATCATTAGATGGAGCTAATCTAGGGTTCAATCATTGGATGGAGCTCATCTAGGGTCCAATCATTTAATAAAGCTAATCTAGGGTCCAATCATTGGACGGAGTTAATAAATTTATTTCATATAAAACCTTGTTTCTGTACTTTATTACGCTTTGATCATTCATTGCCTAACAATTCATTAATTTCCTTTAAAAAGTTTGTTTTCTATCTTCTTGTATTGTTCTAAATAAGCAAGTAAAACGTCCTTGTTTTCAAATATGTAGATTCAAGAAAATTGATTCTATTTTGTTGTTCTCAAAAAGTAGCATGAAGTTCACTGAATTTATCATTGAATTTTGACCAGAGATTCTACACACCTCTGTTCATTTAGCGCTTGTTTGAGTAATAATAAATTTAGAGGCTGAGGTTTTGCTTTAGTTGCTTTACAGTGAAATTTCCAGTAGATACTCTTATATCTTGAGATTCTTTGGTTTCTGTGCATTTTTCTCTATGATTCAATAATAAAATAAACTGAAAATGTAAACAAAACAGTAACTATTGGGCAGTACATATTTGATTTATAATAATAATAAAAAATTGTTGCAAGCCTCGAATATTACTATCACCAAGTTGTAATTGATTCAAATCTATTGTTTCGGCATAAAATGTTGGCGTTTAACAAAAACGTCGCGAAGTCAGTTTCAGTCTTAATGATCTTTCAGTTAATTTTGTAAGTAAAACAAGTTGAAGGGTAATACAAACATTATTGGTTTGCAAAAATTGAGCTCGAAATATTTATAAATTAAATAAATACGATGAATCTAAATGGGGGAGCCACCAACGCTTTGCCCGAGAATAATATTGATGAGGGTCCAATCATTGAATGGTAGATAATCTAGAGTCTTCATTGAAAAAAGTTATAGAACAATATGGTTTTAAATACTTATAAAGCTATAAGTGGAAAAGATTCTTGTTGACATGTCACATCCTAAGTAGAAATTGATTAAATAATAAAAGGTACATGGGTATACCTATAATGACTATGGTTTCATGTGATCAAATATTTCTTGTTTCTGTGCAATATTGACGCTCTTATAGCAATACACAAAAAGTTCACTATGGAGTTTTATTCATACTCTTCATTTCAAAGTTAGTCTTAAGTACCAAATTTTACTAAGATTTATTACCAGACTGCGATATTGTGAAAAAAGAGAATAGTGTATGTTCTTAAGTATTTGACCGATTTTGATTAAATTTTGAACATCAATCGACGTCGGAATCTGAACAAATAATAATATAGGAATTTCAGGTCAGAAAATTATTTAATGTTTATATTATTATAAGGATTCAAAATAACCCATTTTTAACGATTCTCCTATAAATCTTGTGTCAAGACAAAGCATTGGAACTAACAATGTATTTGACTTAGATATAAATTCTAAGTACCTAGACCAAAAACAGCTTTGGTATCAAATTTGCTGTGCATAGGTTACTTACAATACAGGTTACTTTAGCAATACAAGCTTAGGGTTGTATACCTTCACTCAAATCTTTGAAGCAAGCGATAAACGTCATGCATGACTATTAGTTACCTTTCAATTATAGAATTTTTTATATCACATCTACATACATAGGTAGTACTGATTCAAAAGGTATTGAACTTAGTTCTCTTTACAAATGGCATAAGTGTAGTTGCATCGTTGCTCAAGCAATGTTCTTTTATACATTAAGCACATCCATATGACATCTACTGTAATAAATACAAAGTTTATTGAAAGATCAACAACAGTTAAAAGAACAAAGTTTAAAACAGTTGTGATTTTCCAATTCAGGTTTCACATAGTAAGTTTAAAAAAATAATTTGTACCTAATGGAGAAATATATGGTAAACTAAAATCAGTAAATTCCAATTTCATATCCAATCATCTTGACACCATAATTACCTTACTATTAAAAATAGTTTATTACCAGTCGTTAACAATAAAAAAATGATAATTTAAATTATTTACTAAATTAAATCTGTTTTAAAACATTTTTTAGTAGGTACTCAAACGGACTTTACTTATATGAAGTGTAAGTATATCGTTAACAAACACAGGCATATTTTTTCTTGTAGCATTTCACCAAAGATGGCAAACGACGATATTCCTGAAGATCTGAAGCTTTTGTCAAAAGAGGAAGTTGATCCAACAGTCATTACCAAACTCGAGGCTGCTTACAAGAAACTTAAAGATTCCGACTCCGCTTCCCTATTAAAGAAATACCTGACACAAGAGATCTTTGATGAAATTAAGAAAAGGAAAACAATCCATAACGCCACCCTAATGGATGTCATCAACTCTGGAGTGGTACATCTTGATTCTTCCAACGGAATTTACGCCGCTGATGGTGAATCCTATTGTGTTTTCAAGAAGTTGTTCAATCCTATCATTGAAGAATACCATGGTCTCAAACCCACAGATAAGCAACCTGCACTCGATTTTGGTCTTGAGAAAATTAAAAACTGGGTCGATTTGGATCCTAACAAAGAATTTATTGTTTCTACTCGGATTCGATGTGCCCGTTCAGTTGTAGGATTCCCATTGAATGCTTTAATGAAGAAAGAGGATTACTTGAAACTTGAGAAACAAATCACCACTTCACTTGCAGGTCTTGAAGGTGAACTTAAGGGCACCTACTATCCCTTAGACGGAATGAGTAAGGAAGTACAACAAGACCTTATTGATGATCACTTTCTCTTCAAAGAGGGAGATCGGTTTCTTGAAGCCGCTAATTCCAACCACTTTTGGCCAACAGGACGTGGTATCTATCACAACGACGCCAAGACTTTTCTAGTTTGGGTGAACGAAGAAGATCATCTTCGTATCATCTCCATGCAAATGGGCGGTAACATCAAACAGGTATATGAGCGGTTGGTTAACGCTGCTAACACCATAGAAAAGATAGTCAAATTCCAGCGGGACGATCGTCTGGGCTATCTTTCTTTCTGCCCCACCAACCTCGGAACCTCAATTCGTGCTTCTGTACACATCAAGCTGCCTAAGTTGGCTCAGAACAAAGCTAAATTAGAGGAAATTGCTGGCCAATTCAACCTCCAGGTCCGTGGCACACGAGGTGAGCATACCGATTCAGAAGGTGGCGTCAATGACATATCCAACAAACGACGACTAGGTATTTCAGAGTTTCAGGCCGTTGATGAGATGTACAATGGTATAAAGAAATTGATTGAGCTAGAAAAGTCAAACTAAAAATATATTCTGTGTTCCAAATTTAGATTAATCAGACATTCAAAAAAAATCATAGAAAGAAAATTGTCATTAAATTTACCGAACAATAAACACACCAAATTTGTGATCTAAGATTAACCAACTTACTAATATTAATGTACTCGTACTATATCCAGTGGCGGACTTAAGGGGGCCCAAGGGACCAGCTACCCTACCCTATATTCTTATTATGAGCTCCCCCAGCTTAGTCAATTCTGCTCTCCCTGCTTGGTCATTCCTGCGCCCCTTGCTTGTTGGTCATATTCCTGAGCCTCTAGTATGGCGTCCTCGTTGCCAAGGGTTGCTTGCACTACGAGCTTCCACTTTGTTCTGTCCTGCGCTTGTCTCATTAGTTCGTCTGTTCGCCTCGTTTTCTCCCATTTCTTCAAGCCGTTCCACCACATTCTTCTTGGTCTGTCTCTTCTTGAGTACCTAAAATACACCTCTATCTGTTTATGCGGCGTTCTCGTTGCCAAGGGTTGCCTGCACTACGAGCTTCCACCTTGTTCTGTCCTGTGCTTGTCTCAATAGTTCGTCTGTGCGCCTCGTTTTTTCTCATTTCTTCACATCGTTCCACCACATTCTTCTTGGTCTGTCTCTTCCTCTCTTTCCTTCAAGCTTTACAAGCAATGTTCTTTCTGAAGGCCATTAGCTTTGAGAATATGACTACAAATATTGCATCTTTCTTTTCCACATTTCTTGCAAAAGCTGCAGTCTGTGTCCTCCTTTTGTCCTAATAAACTCTACTACCTCCCTGTTGGGTATTCTTCTTGGCCTGCTAATCTTCAGTAATCTTCTGTACAACCACATTTCTAAACTTTCAATCCTTTTTTTCCATTTCTGATGACATTGTCCAGGTTTCGGATGCGTATAATAGAGTAGAAATAATGTAACAACGAACAGCTGTCAGTTTTGTAGTAATTTTGAGTTGCATATCTTTAAAAAATATTCTGCATGTTCGAAAATGTTGTCCTGGCAATCTGAATTCTTCTTTTCATGTCTTTCTTGCAATTGCCATTGCTTGTAAACAATTGCACCAAGTAAATAAAGCTGTCGACCTTCTCTAGGATGGTCCCATTTACTGACATGTTACTATTTTCAGCTTTTATGTTTTTACAGACGATTATCACTTTCGTCTTATTGGCATTTATTCTCATTCCGATTCTATCACCTTTCTCATTCACACATTTTGGATATCTTGTTTGTTCTCTGCAACTATCGCCGTGTCATTTGCATAATAACCAAGTTATTGACGACTCTTCCATTGACCTTGTAGCCTTTTAAGTCTTTTACATCATGAAAGATATCCTCTATGTATCTGCTGAACAGAATCGGGGTCATTACACACATTTGTCTCACACCTTTCTCAATCATAATACTTTCTGACTTTAGCTGTTTTGTCCCAATAAAGGTTTTCAATTTTTCTTCTATCTTTTCTATCTATTGCACATCGCTTCAGGCATTCCATTAGTTTCTTGTGCTTCACTATATTAAAAGCTTTCTCATAGTCCAAGAACAATATAATATTTTCTTTTAATTTTTTATAACCCTCTCACATAGCATCCTACAAATTAAAAATTGCGTCTCTAGTGCCCTTATCCTTTCTAAATCCATACTGTTCCTTACTGAGTTCATTCAATATTTTTGTCTATTCTGTTCATTATAATTCTGAGTAGAACTTTTGTTAAATGACTCATCAGACTTATATCGTTCTGTAGTACTCTTCACATTTAGTTGTTGCAGGTTTCAGTCATGCCTTGTGGAATATGACCATGATTGTAATGAGGTCGGGCAACTCACAAATTCTTGCCAGAATTTTGCCATCTTGTTCTTGCCTCCTCCTCAGAAGAGGACTATTGAATCGAGGTCTTGTAGGCAAGAGGTTTAGGAAATAATTTAATTTAACCTCCAACAGGCAGTTTCCAAGGCTGGTAATAAAATTATTTTTATACATGCCAAGCAGTAGGTACACAGTGGAGATTTTTGGATATTCTGCTCTAATGAAGGAAAATCTACGGTTAGAGACTGTGGTTGATATATTGATTGTTTACATAAAAATATATCATTTAAAGATATGTTTTTTCATAAGAAAGTAAAACTAGATAAACGTAATTTAAGGAGAAAAATAAACAAGAAGAAAGTATTTAAAGAACCATGTTTAATCATAAAAAGCGACTAGTTTCGTA
>JAUYWI010013454.1:0-19092 GCA_034780595.1 Parotoplana pacifica
TTTCGCCAAAGGCTTTATCAATATAATCATATTGATAAAGCCTTTGGCGAAATATCTATTTAACATTATATTTTTGATCTTTTGTCCATTTTATTTTAATTATAATTGAGAATACTTTATAATGAATTTAATTTCAGGTAAACTAAATCTATGTTTCTGTGAAATGCTATCTATAAACACAATAGCTTTCATAATACTATCTAGTGAGAGCCAATACCCAGAAATGAATTGACATGTTTTACGTTAAATTTCGTACTTAAGGTACTATTCATATCTAAAGATTTGTCAAATTATTAATAAAACATCAGTATCTAATTGCATAACATTACTGTCACAATCAACATCAGATACCGGGATATCCCTTTCAGAATATTAGACTACAGTAAAATATCACTCACAGTAAGATCAGAGAGGCATATCTCATAAGACGACACATACCATAGAGTAATAATTATGACCAGCTATGATTTTTGATTTTAGTGTGCTATTATACATGAACTAATTACATACTTATATTAAATATATTTCTTTATCGAGATTTTTTTAGGATAGAATGTGATGTGTGTTATTGACTTCCTATCTTGTAAACGAAGTACATCCTTGAATATTATTCTTCGTAAATAATAACCAATATCAGAATCGGTGATTTATTAATTTTATGTTCGGTCACCCAAAACTCTCATACTCCTGCTGAAGTAAGATGAAAAGGCGTATATGATGCCTTTAGCTAAGCCTAGCCCTAGTGTTGGGCAGCAGCAACACTAGTATATGTAGCTTGCGGAAGAGCCGAACCATGGGCAACGGTGGCTACAGACTATCAGCGGGCAACTAGCGATCCTGATTTTGGCCTCTGTACTGCGAGAAAATAATGACAACCCACTTTGGTCTCAGATAAACCTTCTGCTAACAACTCTTGCATGATCGATGACAAAATATCTCCGTAAAACTATATCCTCTACAGATATGTCCTCCCGCTAGATCTGTGGCTAGGATCAATGCTATTAGGGAAGAGACGGTAACTGATTGACACAATCTGTTATGACGGAGCTAGCTCAAATCCGTAAGACGTAAGGCAAACCCTGATGTGATTGTTGGAGAGCAGATAAGCAAGTCGTCTAACATCCAAATCAAAAGAAATGGCATTTGGAATGTGAGAACACTGAATGCAGATCGAAAGCTTCACATCATACGTCATGAGTTTGAACACCTGAAGTTCAACATAGCTGGTCTAAGTAAAGTTCGCTATTATGTTCAACGGAGGCGAAAAGAGACATGACGGAGTAGCAATCGTGGTCAATCAAATAATAGGGCGTAGAATCATTAGTTACAACCCAAACTCAGAGAGAATTATTCAAATGAAAATTAATACTAAACCAACGACCACCAATTTATCCTCCAGCCTCCTCCCATAAAGACGAATTTACGACAATCTGCAGCTGGTTATTGATACCATAAGCAATAGGGCAACAATTTTTTATCAAAACAGAAAACTGTTTAATAATCCTGGAGACGCAATAAGCTCATGAGATAGAAACTGAAAATCTCTAGCAGCAGACGAAGGAAATTTGGTCAGAAACAGCTAGTGAGATTTTGGGAAAAAGCCAAAACATAAAACTAAACCTTAGGTCTCAAAAGGTCGGAAGAAATTGCTGTTGATAAAAGAGGGAATGATTCTGCAGGCTACAAAAACTAAAACGCATATTACAAAAGTCCCTAAGAGAAGAGAAGAAGAAATGACTAGAAGAAGAATGCAGCAATATAGATACTTACAACAGAGAACTGAAATCCAAAAAGATGTTCGAGCAACTCAGAATGGTTAAAAACAAGTCAATCAGTGTCAAGCAGCTTGCAATTTGCGACACCAGAGGCAATAACATACAGATCTTAACGCAATCATTTACCGTTGAAAATATTATGGAAAAGAACTTTTTGCAAGACAACCCAGTGCAAGAGAAATGACCGAAGAAAGTTTTGAAGAAATTGACCCTGAACCTCCACCTCTCTTATCATAAATTGAACCAGCAATTAGGAAACTCAAATCAGGCAAAGCCCCAGGTTTCGACAACATTCCTGCATGCTGACTTAATAAAAATTAGTGGCCCAGGCAATCAAAATCATTCCTGCTCTGTGCACAAACTTTTGGTACACTGGTAAATGTCGAAAGATTGGAAGCAACAAGAACTGTCATGATCTAAAAAAGGGTAATAACAAAGACTGTGGTAACTATCGCACAATATCACTAATCAGTCACACCAGAAAAATTCTTCTAAGTTTCATCCTTACTAGACTCCAGCACAAAATCGAAAATAAATTGTCAAATGAGCAAGCAGGTTTTAGGAAATACTGTGGATCATCCAACATGAGGGGTACTCTTCAAATCATCATATAAAAACTAATCAATAATAACATTTCATATTTATCGACTACAGCAAAGCGTTTGACAGCATCAGCCATGGGAAAATATTTGATATTATGAGAAGATTCCCGAAACATTCTATCTACTTCATCAAGAATCTTGATGTGAAACAAGAAACAATGATTAGATGGAATGACGTCCACGCATAATTTGTTGAAATGGGAAGAGGAGGGGTGTTCACCAAGGATGCATTCTTTCGCCGAGTCTTTTCTGTCTATATGCCAAAATGATTTTGAGGAGTCTGAAATTGAAGACATCAGTTGGTGGTCGTCAAATCTCAGGTACGCAGTTGATACTGCCTAATGATATACTCGTAGAAGAAGCAGGAAGTCTTCAGGACAAAGTTAACACGGCAGGAAATCATTATATATACCTTGTGTTATGGGTTAATAGTACCTACCTACTTATGCGTGTTAGCGCAATGTTTTTGACACAATAAAGTTTGTTACTTCAATGAAAGTTTGTTTTTTCCTGGACGAAACATCTTGGGTCCATCAAAACCAGCAATGGGAGCTCTAGCACTGATAAAATAATTAGAGCGGCAGAGATGATATGCTGATACAGACTTTTAGGAGTGATGTGGACTAAGTATCGCACAAACATCAGTATTCTGGAAGAATTAAAGGTAAAACGTAAACTCATGGAGCTGATAATCAGGAAAAAACTTGTCTATTTCGGCCATGCCGGCCGTCAGCAGCATTGTAGCTTAATGAAGACAGTTATCGAAGGAACAACACTTTTGGCACTAGAGGGAGAGGCAGACCCCAAAAATGTATGTTGGCTTGAATGTGATATCGCACAAGCAACTCGTTCAACAACAGACAAACCTCAATGGCGAATGACATGTCACCGAGCAGCAAGAGCCAAACTTGACGAATCCGGATGACTGAGTGAGTGAATGATGAAATAATTTATTTTTTATATATTTTATAAATCTTCAAATATTTATCTATTTAAGATTTCGATTACAACTAGCACGAATTTAAATCGTACCCACCCATTCTTATTAAAGAAACCAATTTTGACTAAAATATGAGTAATTTTTTCATTATTTTTAGGAAAAGATAAATATGTTATTCTGATTGACTTTACCGTTGATTTTATAAGAATTGATCTTGAGCCCGTCTGGTTGCAGATGAATTAAATATTTTAAGCTATAATTGCAACGTAATCTTTTATATCCCTACAGTTATTTATCAAATACTAATTAATAATGGTTAGATTTATCTAACATTTTATAGATCGATACCTAAAAATAGATAAATCTAACCATTATTAGTATTTGATAAATAACTGTAAGGTTGATCAACTGTATTATAAAAGATTAGGTTGCAATTTTAGCTTAAAATATTTAATTCATCTGCAACCAGACGAACTAAAGATTATTTCTTAAAACAGATGTAATACTATTGTAATGTGATATCAATATACTTAATTACTAAAGCCAATATCCTCTTTTGATAATCTCTGATTTTACTGATTATGTTAAACTATTTACATAAGTTTTTATGTTTCAGATAGTTTTTTTACATTATTCTGCAAACTGAATAAAGATATTAAAAATATAGGTAGACATGGGTAATTGTTTAAACACTCCATTTGATTTTATTATATTAACAATTGTACTATTAATTTAATGTAGTTTAAATAGGTGTAGATAGGTATCTGGAATGAATATTTCTATAAATATAAAAGTAGATGCATACATGTCTAATAATTTTGATAGCGTTTATAAAGATAATTCTAAATATTTATGTAATAAATAGTTTTTATTTTAGATATTGAAAAACAAATTGTTATTGAATAGAAAATAATTAGTATAAAACTATTCTATTGTATAACTAAAAGTTGGTAAAGTTGTTTAAAAAACCTAATGAACATAAATTGAATTTGGGATTTATTTATTTATTTGATAATTATAGAAAAACTATTAATTTATTTTAAAATCAAAAATATCTTTGAAATTGGTCATCGATTATTTTCCGTACCTACTCATAATTTATTTTATTTTAGATTTGATTAGTGCAGCTGAATTTATACTAAGGTATACTATGGCATAGTATGAAGATTTTATTTATTGCTAAAAGTTTAATTTAGATGATGAAATCTGATAGGTAATCTGACGGTGAGTTTCCCTTTTAAATATTTGGGATCGGGCAACCATTTGAGCTTATTATGAAGATCATATTTCTAGTTGATCTCTAGGTATTTAATTTCTTAATTTCCAGAAAGGCGAGCGACACACTGCAGAACGAAGTTTATGTACTTTGATGTAATGGGTGTTGCAAATAGTTAGGTATGTCTACAATCTAAGAAATAATCCCCTAAAAAAATTATATCAAACAAATGGAAAAGAAAGCAATCCAAAAATATTAAAAATTTGATAACATGCATTTATGGACAACTATGCCTGACCAGTGTAACACCTAGTTTCATACAATAGAAACTTATCCAAGCACAGTTTTTCCTTCGGGAATATTTCAATTTCAAAAGAAATATGTTTCGTTTCTTACAGTGTTCCTATCTAGCTAGGTGTTTTTTACTTAACAAAACAACATAATCGATGGTTAATTAACTTATAATAAAATAGATACACCCATTGATTGTTTAAGCAGATGCATTAAATTTTCGGGTAGTTTAAATAAATAAGTAGTAGTCCCGATGGCTTGAACAATTCTCATGCCAATAGTGGTGCTTAATTTTTCTTAAATTAACTTAATAATATCTTTTGACGCTCATTCTATCTTAGTTTGTTTCATTAATGTAATTTAACTATTACATCTAGGCGCACTTTTTAGTCTTGAAAATGCTAGAATTGTTACTAGAAAAACATATCGACTTAAATGTTTTTTATACCCTATTCAAAGGTCATGTGATTGGCCCTCAAAGTAGGTCACTGAGCTCCACATTAAAAAAATTTGAAATAAAATAATATCATCCTTGAAGTGAAACTTACAAATATGCATATTTGAATAATATTTAGTATACTCGTCCACAGATGCAACCTGAAACCCAAATAAAATAGATTTTAAACTCATAATTAACCATTTTAAATTATGTAAAGCCATTTAGTTGAGTTAAAATATAATCTTTAAAAGCATTTTTATGTACCTGCCAGCCTGGTATGGTGACCCTCATCAGGGGCGGCAAAGTGTTTCGAAAAGTGGTGGGGGCTTAATAATCGTGGGACCCTTGATCAAAATTTATTCTAGAATTCTTTAGCATAAACTGCAAAAATCCATTGCAAAAAATTATTTATTGAAAAACATTTATAGGAGCACGAGCATACAATATACATGTACAATATATGGAAGATTTAAATGAGAAACTTATAAAAAGTTAATTTACAGAAACTATACATTTAAATCCAAACTGTCATTCTACTGGGATTCCCATCTGCCAAAATATATAATAAGGGAATCACTCAGAGTACAAAAGGGTTCTGCTATTTTCGTTAGGTCCAGTCTATCTAACTTCTCTTTCAATACATGTAAAACAATGAAATTGTTCATGCGTTCCTGGGACATGGTGCTGCGCACACAAGTCTTGATGCTGTAAGGTAAATCCTCAGCAGTTTCTTTGATTCCTGTAATAGACTGTTGGGTATTCATCAGAACATAAGATTGTTGAGAGTTTAGTCACCTGTTTGATGCCCTTGGGGATGACATCCAATATCTCTAATTTTAGCTTGGAAAAATTTTCGTTATCACTGTATAAATCTACAACGGTATCTGGAATACTGACTTATTCGAAACTATTGCTTGCACTGATATGCCAAATGCCTGGTTGATCAAATCATGACTCAATCTCGGATTTGACCAAATCCAGCACCTCGAAATAGATTGATTTGAAGAAATCTTTGGGAGTTGAATCTTTGAATAGAAGTCGTTGAAGCTGGAATCATCTCTAAGGCGGTCGTAGTGTGCGATTGCCAATTTGGGCGCATCAAGGGCTGTTTGAACATCGATGTCCTTGCTCAGCTACTAAGGAAAAGACTAGCTCACAGAGACGGATTCCAAAATATGTAATAAATTTCTCAAGAAAACCGGAAAACCCAGCCTCCTGAACACCATAGTCATTACGAGTAGTCTCATAGATTTCAGCAAGAGTTTCCTGAAGGATGTGGTAGTTTCTGAGAAGTGATTGGAAGGACTCTGTTTGCACGGTCCATCTAGTGGGACAAAGAGGTTTGAGTGCTGTATGTGATTCATCATATTGATTTTGCTAGGTGAAAAAGAGGTGCAATCTCTTTGAGGATAACCGGATAAGGCGAAGAATGCCCATGGCGATATCAAGAGAGTATCGAATGATTGTCACTATTCGACACAAATCTTGCAAACAAAGATTGAGGTAGTATGCTAGACAGTGGACTGATACAGCAGCAGGATTTTCTGCAAAAACCTGAGTCTTCAATTCTTTTAAATGTCCTTGCATGTTAGATGCACCAACGTATGCTTGCCAACGACAAAGGTTTGGTGGCCGATTACATCTGGTCAGAATATCTTTCAACGACTATCACTGGTGATATTGGGGATTTCCATGAACACTATGAGCTCTTCATTAACCACAAAGTCTTCAGCCACATAGCGAACGCATATGCTAAATTGCTCTTTGTTGGTGCAATCAGTGAATTCGTCTGCTATTATACTATACCATTCAGGGTAAAAATTGGCATGGTTAAGAACACGTTCTGGAAGTTGGATTACATGCGAGATCGTAATACTCTTATCTCTCTTAAAATGTTAAGTTATGTCGACTCTGACCTATGGAAGTGAGGTAAGGACAATGAACAAATCAGATGTTAGCTGTTTGCAAGCTACAGAAATGTGCTTTCTCAGGCGCATGCTCCGCGTACCACATACTGCACACTAGACTTTACAGAGGGCAGGAACAAAGAGTCGTTGATTGATACTATAAGAACAAGAAAAAGCAGGTTTTTTCAGACAGGTCATGAGAAAAGGTGGAAATTGAGACATTGGCTGTGACTGGCAGGATTCTTGGTATAAGGGTAGAAGTCGACCTTGCGAGAATTTTATTAGTAGTCTGAAGCAGTGGATTCATTCAGAAAGGAGAGATGTTCAGATCGAGTAGTGAACCTGATGATGATAATACTCGAGCTAACGGCCTATTATCCTAAAGCTAGATAAAATTAGCCAAAAAAAGCTCTAAAAATGGTTAGCTCTTTCAAAACAAATTCCAAAAATTCTTAACATAGATAAAATTAAATATGGTTAGTTACATAATGTTATTTAGATTGGTATGGCTCTAAGTACATAAAGTACCTAGGTATTTCAGTAGGTACATGAATTAAGCTATTTTTTAAAGTTTTAGAATTAATAAAGAAATCAAATATTGTTAAATCATTAATATGCATATTATGATTAGTATAGTTGCCTTTGTTATCTCTAAAATCTTAAAAAATAATAAAATTCATAGCTAGTTCTACTTAGAGCCATGCCAACCTAAATACCATTGCTAACCATATTTAATTTCACTTACATTTCAAGAAATTTTGGATTTTGTTTTGTTTAATTAATATATTTTAACTAAATAGATAACTTTTATTAAAAAAACAATTTAGATAATTAGAAAGCCATTCTTATTTTCTCTATAAATATCTTGCAACCATAAATTAACAAAGCTGCAAATTTATTGTCTATTTTATAATTTTTAAAATGAAGTAGGTATCTCAAGAACCGTGCATAAAAAAATCAACATAATTATTGTAGCAAACACCATTTCTTTCTGTTTCATTATGCCAAATTTATTTCAATTGGTGAAGTTTCCTGTTATATTACTAACACATATTACTCATTTCTAGGCGATTGCTAGGGTGTAGCAACAAAATAAAACAGAATTTTATAGTTCCTTGGACATTTAATGTATGTGTCAAATTTTAACCAAATCGGTTAATGTTTAGGGACCATTATCACTAATGAAAAAATATAGAAAGAAGAAACAATTTTTAAAAAATGGCTAAAGATTAGTAGTTCAAATACTTGGGTTCAACAGTTCATGCAGATGGTGGATCTGAGAAACAGGTGAAGAAAAGGATACAAGCTGGATGGGTGTATGGAAAAGGATAACTGATAGAAAATTACCAAGACAAGGTGAAAGATAAAATGTATAATACAATGATGAGACCAACAATGCTCTAGGGGTGGAGACTGTGACTACTACAAAAGAGCAGGAAGACAAGATGCAGGTGGCAGAGATGAAAATGCTGAAGTGGTCTTTAGGACTGATAAGACTTGACAGAGTGAGAAATAAAAGGTGAGGGAGAGAATGACTATTGGAAAATTGAAAGGAAAACTGAGAGAGGTGAGGCTCCTGTGGATGTTGTGAGAGAGTTCGACTATGTGGGTAGAAGCGTCAGAAAGATGAAGGTGAGTAAGAGGAGGCATGTAAGACCCAAAAAGAAATGGGAAGACTGCATTTGTGAAGATATGGAGCAGGTGGGAGTCCGTGAGGATGATACAATGGATCGCAAGAAGTGGAGGAAAATGATCCGTTCGGGCGACCCCACCTAAATGTGGGAAAAGCCAGAAGAAGAAGGCTGAAGATTAGCAACTCGAAAACCGAATTCTGTAAAATGTGCACACCTTGTTAACATAGCAAACCTCAATCTACATACTGATCGAAATTGGTTGTTCTAGGATGTCGAAAAATTGGCCCATTTTCAGAAGTCCTATATAATACTCTGGCAAGGCTAGCCAGCTCACTTATAACGATAACGTTCTATTGTCATTTAGGCCTAAATTTCTAACAGTTTTCTAATTTTAAATCAGCAATTTGATCAAGACAAGATGTTTGGTTTGGATTTTAGAATCTCCTTTAAGTGATTTTGTACAAAATATTGTTTTTTTTACAAAAACTCGATAATCTATATTTTAAAATATATTAGAGATTTGCATGCTACTGAGTCTCTGGTGGGATATATACATCAAATTTGGCCATAGCGTTCCCCCATTTAGCGATTTATTTTAAATATACATATTTTGTCGATAAATCTGTGCAAGTTACCTATGTATTTCAAATTTTAGCCCAATCAATCTACGGGAAATGTATAACACTCCTCCTCTATTTAGGAGCATTACAGTGTATTTTACAGTGTAGTTAATGCCAACATAGTTTTACATATTCTCTTACGTATCAAATTTTTAGTCGTAAAATCGAATAAAGTTAAAGAAAATTTATGGACTTGAAGGTCAGTATCTATATTTTTCATGTTAATAATATCTTCCCAAAAATGTGTATTAGAAAATCTAACTGTTTTGGGGATGAAATCTGAATACTAAAAAACACAATTAGATCGATGGCTAAAGGATTAACAATAGTCGTGCCTTTTGATGCTGTCAGTGTCACAAGAATGTATTTTTCTATACAACATGCTATCGCATGACGAGATTAGAATACATTAAATAATATAATTATATTTGCTCTTTGAAATTAACATTGACTCTGATTGTACCCTAATCTTAAAGAATCTACCTATATAGGCCTGTTAGTTGATATTTATTTTCCTGCAAGGTCAAAATAGAACTTTTCCGATTTTATTGCTGGAAATCAATCAAATATCCGGTTAGATTAGAAGATAGCTTAAGATTGCGTGCGATACGGCTTCCGGGATAAAACCATATAGATGCAAGATGGCCATGCTACTGAATTAAAAGACAGCTGATTGCAATATTTATAAGAAAACATTTGATCCTAAATATTTGTTATCTGGATCTTCCTACTTATTTAATTTGTGTTTTCAATTTTAGATACTCTACATACCTAGATACCACAAAAAAATGATCAATTATAATTTGTTGCTTTTCAACAATAATATTTGTTTAAATCGATGCTAAAAATAACATCTAATTAAAGAACAAAATTTCACAGGTAGACTCAACATCACTTAATAATAGTAAACATTGTGTCTTATGCAATCCTAATTTGGGTAAAACGAAGACATTAACAAATTTACAAAAATAAACTGGTTCTGCTACTATGTACAATGTAGCGAATTAGCTTTAATATCATATTCAAAATACGGAAATGTCTTCTTAGCTACATATGCACTCATCTTTTTAGAGAAAATATTATTTGTACGTAAATAACTTTCAACTGAAAAAGTATATACATATTGGGAGACCGATATATTAATTGAAAATACTCAATTTAATGGAAGTTTATCAATTAACTCTTCCATAAGCAAGGGGGCAACGAGGTCGAGCGACCCTCCTGTCTTTATCCTGTGGGTGGGGTCGAGAGTATCTTTACGCCCCCTAAATTTGGAGTGAATTTAAAGGTACCCTAAGCTAAATTATATAGTAAAAATTCAATATGTGGTTGTTTTTTTAATTTAAGTTTTAATATTCAATATAGAAAAGAACATTCACTTCTTGAAGTACTGTTTTTTTATTGTAAAAGTATTTCTAATTAATTGGTATATGTTACTTTTTGGTACTAGTTCTCTTGCTTGGATAAATTTCACTGTTTATTGTCTCTACCCTCCCTCTTCTCTAGAGCATCTTCCCTGCCCAGAGGAGAGTGCGACACTTCTTGATTTCTGACAGACTTTGTTCAAAGTAAGGTTCTGAGTGACTTTTTTGTGGACAGCTTCTCCCGCCATGGCATAGAGCAAAAATTTGGCTCAGGGCACTGATGCCGGATGCCAGAGAAGCGCTTTCCGCTCTATTTTCCTAAGAGGAAAGATAATGGAATTGAAACTAAATCAGTCATCTTAAATAAAAGTGGATCCCCTGGACAGACTAGCTAAAACTCCAGTTCTATCAGTAAAATACCAAAGCAGCAGTTTCTGCTGTCTGCGATCCGTATCTAAACCAAAGAGACAATTATGACAAATAATATCAGTATTAACATAATAGATATTAAAGTTACACCAAATGTAATAAGTTAATATTTGAACAGTATGCATACGAAATACGAAAAAGTTATCCATATAAGAAATACAGGAGATACAAAGTTATTATCAAGATTAAAAATAGTATACATATATGGCAGCCTCATTATGTTTGTTTAGAAAATGGCCTTTTGATAAATTTGAAAGATGTTAACTGTTTTTTTTTAAATTTTACTCATAGATATTTAAAATTTTGAAAATTAAAATAGTAGTTTGAAATCCTTATCTGAACCAAAGATGTTAATGATAATTTATAAAGGTCAGATTTTCACCAATGGACCCTTTTCAGTATAATATCAAATGATATTTCCCGACTAACTTATTGCGGCCATTTTCATAATTTGTATATTTATCAATAACAGATTTTAATGAAATTTGGTAGTGCCCACGAAATTCGAACTGGGTATATTTAATGTGCGATTGCATAGGAACAAGGAATTTTACAAATTTCTATTAACATAACAACATTCACCCAAAAATGATTTTTATTTAGATCACGGTTTTCTTTACCATTATTCATAGAACAGCATTAAAAACAAATATACAATGTTTTTACCCCCGGCTCATGCTGCCCATGATCAACCAATATAGTCCGAGAGTCCAAGAGTTTCACCCTACGGAAATCAGGTCTCTGGTTCCCAGACTAATACACTTAATCTCTTCTTTTAATCTTGCCAAAATATAAAACTAATACAGTCTCGGACTCATTTCTTAATGTTGCCTATCCTTTTATTTATTTTGTTTGAAATAACCAACTTTTTTTAACTTTTTTGTTTTTATAAACATCACTCTGTATCAGGGACATACTATAGTATGTCTCCCTGTCGCCACTTATTACGGGAATACACAGTGCAGGCACGTGATGTTCTACGTGTTCATGTTGGGTAGACCTATATGTACCTATGTGAGCAAAGGTTTTTAATATTTATCGTCGATGAGAGTAGATAACAAAATCTTTCACTTTGATTTGATCGGAATAATTTGAATATTTTATAGCATTAGGTAATCAATCATATTTTATATTTATAGAGAAATTGAAGTATCTTTGATTCGTCATTAGCAAAGCCTGAAATTATAAATTGTCGTTGTTCGTTGTTATAATTTAAAAATATCATTTAGTGTTTTGCTTATTCGATGATAAATAATTATTAAATATAAAGCTGGATTAAAAATATATTTAATAGCTTAATGCTTACATCACTAGTTATATAAAACAATTTTTATAGTAGAAGTTTTTATAAATATTAAACGGTAACGATGATAGAAAATTTTGTCTTAAAATTATTGAGTTTAAATACAAATTTGTGTACTGAAAATATTTGTGTAGCTATATATGTAGGTATGTATAATTTATTTTGAGTAAATATTGGTTGTGTTCAAAATTCGCATGTGTAGGTCTAGGTGGATCTCTTTTATAGGTACTTACTATATTATAATTTTATAATTATTGGAAATTGTATAAGTAAAGGAAATAGAGGCCGCTTTTAAAGCCCTAAGCGCTTTATACCACTGAGACTACAACATTATGATTTATCGTAATCAGCTTTGTATAGTTTCAAATTTTTTTTTAAATTTTATTCTTTACATAACAATTTAAATAAATGTTTTTTTTTTAATTTCTGTAGAGGAGGTACCTATATCTGCTTATGCCATAGTGATCTAATTTTGCATTGGTACTCAAATCTTGTTGTAATTTAATTTCTATGTAGGCACCTATAAAAGTATGTATTTAAACTTAACATTCTTACAAGAATTACAAGAATATTCTTTCTTAATGTGCTATGTTTCTTTATTGAAATTATAATAATAAATTGAAATAATAATAATAACAATTTCGAGTTTTCAATTTCGAAAATTAAATTTTGGCGTATTCATTATCAAAATATCATTTTTGATACCTATAACTCCTATAAAAAGTAACGCCGTACCCTTGATTTTTAATAACATAATTTTTTAAATTAATTTATTCATAATTTTGACATTAAATTAATACATTTTATATTATTTTATTCGGTATAAATTCTGTTTTCCACAAAACATAGAGATAGTAGTGATTCGTATTAATGTTCAATACATTCTGTAGTGATAACAGATTCAACTTAAAAACACAAATAATTTTATAAGTCCAAAAACTGAAACAATGGCTTATATTTTGTTTAATCTGTCATAATAGGCTACATATTTTTCAGTACAAATGATATTGCAAATTCTAATTTATTGTTTTAATATTAAATACTATCTATCTAATATACAATGATATCGAATGATATAACACATTGATGCTTATTTCCGAAGTGACTTATATTTATTTTACAATCCGAAAAAATAATTGACTGTTGCTATCATCCATGTTAAATGTAACATTTTATGAAGAAGAAGAAGGAGAAAAGATATAAAATAAGAATTGGTCACTTTTTATGACGGTGTGTCTCCTAAACTACATGACCGATTCTCATAAAATTTGGCATTGGAGTCCAAATAAATGGTATGAATTGGAAATCCAAATAATATTTCATATGAAAACGGATTAATAGCCCATTTTAACCATCTTATAAGGCACATTTAGAGACAAGGTATGATATTTCATATGTATTTCAAATTCGTTAGTATAAAAAATACGCCTTTATCTTTATCTAATATTATGACTATAGCCAAAATATTCGATATGTATATAGATTTTTTATATAGTCTCAGGTGTTTTTTTTTCGAGAATAAAGCCTCTATTTGGTTTAAATAGAGAAAATATCGATCTATAGAGGTGTGACGGATGTTAATGTTTTGTGATGCAAAAAGTCATTCAAAGAAACAAATCTCCATATTTTTTCAACATGTTAGGCAATATTTAAATTTTAAAATACTTCTACTATATTAATAACTAATATTAATAATTCTATTGATAACAAATAAGAAAATATTGTCCTCTTAGAGATATTTATTATAGTCTAAATCAAAAGAAAAAGAATACAATTTACTTCACAACTTACATGTGTACATATATTGACAATGATCTAAAATGAAAAATTGCAGCATCTCAATGGTCCTATTGAAAATGTTGGTCAGCGGGCATCAGTTCTGCCAGATCAGCACCTCTCCTACATTCTCATCTCTATACAACATATTTGTGATTTTTATAAACTAAGCAGTACACTAGTACATCCATCATTTCATTATTAACAGAAAATTAATTGAACCATCAAGTAAAAATAATAAATAACTTGCAAATAAAATAAGTATACGAAATGTACATAGATATATGTAATATAGACCTGAACTAAAAATAAATTAGAAATTTCTATGTATCATGCTATACATATAAATATTGTAATATATTTTTGTAATAAACGTTGTCTTTGTATTGAGTTGAAGCTCCCTCTGTTTTAACATCTAATATTTGTGGACATATAGGTAGGTACAAAGCAATTATTAAATTTCTTTTTATAAACTGAAGTCAAGAAATTACATTGCAGCTCGCTACCTATCTATTTCTGACGACTAAAACTACGACATCAAAGTTTTGTCTAGTAAATTTAAATACAAAGGACTCTTTCGAGCATCGAGTAATTACAGATATGTGGCTAAATGAAGAACACATGTAAGAGACTGAACATTACGAAGTGTAGAAAGGATTTTGTTTGAGAAAATGGAAAATACTCACTAAATACGATAAATATTTTATAAAGTAGTTAATTTAAATGGCCTTTAATTTATAGAAAGGTGTCTATTGTTAGCTAGAACGGCTATTCACAAATCAGATATAAAAATATGTTGGCTTGCCTAAAAATTAAATAGGTTAATACTTGCTATTTAGGTATTGTTTACTAGTAAGGGGTTATTATATCACCCCAGACAAAACATTTTGAGAATTAAATTCACGATTTGAGTTAGTAGTCTATGTTTTATCACCAAACTGAAAATGATAGATTTTGTAATAATAGTCAACTAGTTACACTACCTTCTACATATCACTTATAATACTATCACTTTCCCATAATATTAACTATTTTAATCAACAAAGTTAGTATTACTAGTTCTGGTAGACATACAAACAACTGCAGTAAAGTAGTTATTCCTAATATTATTTCTTATAATAACCACAATTATTATGTTTTTGGTATTATTTGTCATATTGGTTCTTCAATCAACCATGGCCATTACATTTCTTATATAAGGAATATGCATTGTTGATATTAAGGTAATGATTCCACCATCTCAAAAGTTGATTTTGATCTGACTTTTAATTGAACTAGTGCTTATTTAGCCTTTTACATTTTGAATAATAACTAGATTATGGGAAGAGTGACAGTTGTGTACCATATCTCTTGTTATTGTTTTGCATTTCTGACCGGATTGTTTTATGGATTTTGGATACACTAGATGGTACTTTCTATCACCGAGCTTGACGGGTCATATTATCATGCTTCAGCTTGGGTGTAGAACAAGATGCACATGATTACATAGTTTTGATTTGATCTTAAAAAGATGCTGTTTTATGTTAAAGCCATATATTTTTTACACATAGTTTGGTTGGATTATAATTATTACTATGATGTTAGTACTGCTGGAGGCTTCATAGATATTTTTTTTAAATTTTGTTTGTTTGCTGCAGTAAAGATTTCATTCTACATATGATTTGTTTACTAAATTATAAATCAAAACAATATACTTTTATGACATCAATTTTAATGCGTTACTCAAGTTATGTACATTTTAGAGTGAAATACAGAAATATCTCCTAATAAATTTCTGTGCCTCTTTGAATTACTATCCAACGATTCGGTTCAATCAACAAGGGTGACCCCGTGAGTCTAACGGTTAGTGAAATTGTTAGGTTTAATCGTCCTTGGTGTATGAACCTTGTGTGTTGGAACAGTTTAGCAAATTTTAAAGAAATACAAGCAGACCTAATACTATGAAGATAAATAAAACAAAATCCATCTCACATGTGATTGTCTTCTTCGGATAGTAGGCCTTCTTTCTGCATTTGTTCCTTTATGACAATTCGTTGCTGGCAACTAAGCGCTCTTTTTAAACTGGAGAGACGGCACCGATTAATATAGGACCTTCGATATTTGCAACGCTTGGAACACACGCCGTAGTTGGCGCAAGATGTATCAGAATACATTATTTTCAGAACAGTAAGCCCTGTAAATGAGAATATAATTTGCTATTAGTAGAGCATAATTACTAATTATTCTTAAAATTGTTAAAAACCATAAAAGTCGAATGCTATTTTCTAAATCAAAGGGAAGAACACCTTGCCAAAAGGATAAATTCAGAGCTCAAGGGCAAGAATGTTCACCTTATCAGGATGCCTTTCAAACTTGGATTCGTCGACATCAAAAGTATATAGAATATGGTGGAGACGCTATAAAGGACTTTTAACTCTTTATTTATGCATTATGAACTATATGGATTGGCAAAACCTTTTTAATAGCCCTCGTATTTTTAGAATTTTAGGGTAATATTGTATCGTTGCATTTTAAACGTTACCTAATGCTTAAAATGTGTGTTGATAAAATATTGCTTTACAAAATTCTTACAAATATAAATTTGTTTTTTGTTGTTGGTTGCATGAATAGCATATGATTTAGCAGTATAATAACCTTTTTTGGTTGATACGCAGTTTTGGTAATTGACGGTAGAATTAAATAGTACATAATCTTTAAAAAATACTTCTTAAATAGAAATTTATCTGCACTGTCGTTGCTTGGCGATACCGTACAGAAGTTACTCTAGTGATATACACTCAACCATATTTACATAAAAGAGAAGCCAATTAGACCCATTTCTAATAATAATTCGATATTTTTATGGAACCTATCAATAGACCAACTTTAAGATCGGATGTTCTCTCTAATATGTATGAACGTCACCTTTCACAAATACTTCGTGTGTTCCATAAGTAGTGAGAATGCAATGTTGTTTATATAAGAGGAATATTTCAACAACAAGTATAAGTTAATTTGCTGAGTCAATAACCATTTGGCAGTAGTCCTCTGGCCCATTTCAAAGATTCAGCTCAGGACTGTAGGGACTTTGGAAAATGGTTGTTATGTTTCTTTTGGCCAGATAATCCTTTACAACCAGGAAAGAATGAGGTCTTGCATTGGCCTATTGTCACAAAAGAGCATCCAGAAGAATAAGGTTTGAACGAAGAGTCCTTCACAGGGCATCAGTGTGCTTTATAAAGTCAACAGTTTCACCAGGGGCAATCACACAAATCGAAAATGGTTTGCTGGGCATGACGGCAAAAAGCAACATCACTTTCTTGTGGATTTTTTCAGTTGAGATCGTTGTCGATCCTTGAACAGCCAACTTCAATCGCTTTGCTTATTGGGCTGGGTCACAAAAGGCTTCTAATCCCCTCTCGGAAAAACAATTGTCGAATTTGTTTGCACAATTAACCCTTAGCTGTTTGTGGAGCTCATACAGTACGATCCTCTGTCAGAATGCCATACACAATAGTCAGTGGAACCTCACACCAATCCAATAGTTGACGCACAGAAGATTTTGGATCCTGAATGAGTTGAATGGTCCCATGAGTTCGTATTGTTTTTGAACAACCTGAACTGGACTTGTCACTGCCCAAGGGACTGGTTCTTTGCTGGTTCTTCCATGAATCTCTTGTAACTCTTTAAAACAAGGTTTGACCATGCCTAATTTGAAACGTGTACATATACACTCCAGTGCAAAGAATCGCCACCCATATACCTAATAAATGTATAATTTTAAGCTAAGTAGATATAATGTTAAATTAATCAATCAATTATGTGGTGATTTCTGTTCATAGGTATGTTCAATCTATGCCTATTAAGCTATCAAAAATAATGAATCGATACTCTTATGTTAAATTTCAATTGTAGGGTGGCGATTCTTATTGCTCTTGAGTGTATGCATAAAAAAGGAAATATTCAGCTTTATATTTCATTATAAAAAATCCGTGTTGTACCAATCAATAGATACTTGTTTCAAATTATTATAGACATATTTTTACATTTAAATTTGTAGCCAACGATAGCTATCATAATAAGCTATATGCAAAACTAAATCCCATTGATTAGTTGATGTCTGTGAACCATAGACATCCATTCTCACTACTTATGGAACACCCGAAGTATATAAAAACCGCGTTTTTTAATCATTAAAAAATGTATAGCAGTGGTGTTGATCTTGCTTTGTATAATAAGTTTGTCTATGCACTGTAGTGACATTTATATATGCTCCGTCCATGTGTCTTTGTACAAAGATATGAGTTTTCATAAAAGATAAATTATCGTGGCTGAAGCAGACAAAAAGGTTAGGAAAATGGAAATATTATTTTTTATTGACAAAATGAGACTGAATAATTACTCCGTAAAAGAAATTCATGAACATATAACAACGGCATTAAAAACAGTGTAAAACCCGGATTATACCGTTTTCAACTAACCGTTATTTATTCATAATATGCAGTAAGTACAAATATAGGCTCTACGGAAAAAATTGGCTTGTATAAAAAATAAACTTGCTATTCTATGTAAATTTTCCAACTCTATGGTTGTATAAGTATGTTGTATAAGTATGTCTGTCTGACAAAGATTTGAAGGCTTACTGTAACCCTTTGAAGTCCGTAACCAAAAATAAATGTACACCCCGTAGCCGTAAAAAATTTTAAAAATTATATTTTTAATAAAAGGTAAAAACTGTATTTAAAAATTTAAAGGGCCACAATAGTACGTATTAGACATGGAAAAGTTTATAAATGTTCATCACAGCACTCCGTGTC
>JAUYWI010013565.1:0-19087 GCA_034780595.1 Parotoplana pacifica
AATAGGGTGTGACCACCCCCCCCCCCCCCCCCCCCCGAGGTCACGTTGAAAGCCCTTGGAACAATCAAAGTTAGGCTAAACTGGACAAAATGTACTTTTTATAAAATATGTCGATTCTCTGAGATCAATTATTGATAAAATTATATGGTAGATGTACTTCGATAAACATATATTCCAAGTTGTTCAAAAGAGTGCTTTTTTGCATATGGTGCAATCTGAGAGCAAAAATGTTTTCAATTTGTTTTAGGGGCCATTATGGGAAATTAAGAGCCTTTGTATGTTGGTATTCGGTTATCAGACAAGTCTTGTCCAAAAGCGTGTTCTGAAAATATGCGCTTTTTATATTATAGGTCATATTTTCGTAAAAAATAGAAAATAAACACTTTTATTTGGTTGGTGGTACCTTGGATGGATTCATTGACAGAAAAAAAATCAAAATTGCCGAGCAAAGGTGTCGATTACGTCATCAAGTCCAGAAATTAAAGTTTTTTTGAATTGACTTCAAATTTGATGTGTAAGTCCACTAGGTATTCAGTAAAACAAATCCATAAATGTTTTTTTCTCTTAAAAATACTGACTATCGCTTTTTTTTGCCTGAAAAATTATTGATTATTGATTTTTTACAAAATCTTGATAATCTATGTTTTTTAGAAACACATTTATTATGGTTTTTTTTACTGAGTACCAAATTTGAAGTTAATTGGACAAACTTTAATTTTTGAATCTGATGACGTCAAAAATATATTTTTGTCAATGAATCATTCTAAGGCAGCTACTGCAGTAACAAATAAAGAGTCTATTATTTCAGTTTTACGAAAATATGAAAATCACAGTTTTCAGGACACCTTTTTGGACAAGTCTTATCGATAACACATTCATTGGATTATCATATAGCGGTTTTAATAAACCAAATGACATAACAAGTTTGCCCACAAGTTGACCACTACAATTGTGAATTTCGCAAAATCAAATTTCTATTAGCATCCAATGCTAGCACTATTCAGCCAGCCACCGTTCAATGTCTACGGCCAAAGATACCTAACACAGATATCTAGGTTGTAGTATCATTAATTTTCTGAAAAGTCGAGATCTATTGGTTACAAATTCATTTTAAATGTTGAATGTGGTACCATAGAGTATGGAAGGTATATAGAGAGTTGACTCATAAAATAAATGCCTACAAATGATATTTTATATATACTCCGACTAAACAAATAAAGCTGAATTCAATTATAACATTTAAAAATTATTTTAACAAAAGATTAAGGATTATATGTCACTACTAACTACTTTCTATATCTCCACGAGTAGTATAATTTAAAAAATCAATTATTGCAATAATATTTTATATTTTTAAACTTTGTTGTTTGTTGAAAATACTTTATTATTACTTTTAGAAATTTTACTTCATTTGGTTTAAGGTCATAGGAATCTTCCCTCAATGTACTCGATTCTGTTCTTGTTACCATTTGAGCAGGTTATATATTTGATTCATATCATTCTGTTTAACACATTTTAAATTAAAGTGAAATATTATCCAGAGTAGTAAATTAAAATGACATTACCCTTTGGGCATATTTTGCTATCTTCTAATTAGCTAATGCTGGTGCCATAGCTTATAGAAAGAATGAAAAAAGGAATTTGAATTTGTCGCAAAAAATATCTATTTCTTCTCAAATCGTGGGTACCTACGTAAAACATCTGTGTAAGACATATGAAATCAATTAGCCTACCCTCCTTATATTTCTTCATGATTTCTCTCCTATTTTCACACAATGTTCTCTTTGCTTTATTAAAATAAAATCAATTAATTTGGCACCAAAGCAAGCAAGGCAAAACAAGTACTAGCAGGCAGGATGCATAGTCTATTAATTTTGTAATTTAATGAATTTGATATGTTGTTATTAAAATGTACCTAATACATTGCACCTGTTTCAAAGGTTAAATAGCTCCCGTGAATTTTGCAAACTGAACTTGTATTTACTTTTTTGTTTACTACTACCCTGCCATAGGTTTATATCTAGTGATTAAAGTATTACATTACAAATAATTAAGCTGACTTGTGTACTTTGATTTACCGACTTGAAAAGAGATGGAGATGGAAGTGAAATCATTGAGATTTTTGTTGTTTGTTGTGGAATTAGTACATCTCCGTATAGTTATCCGACATGGTGAATTAATATACATCCATATCACGGTAGATATCTAGAGCCAGTTTTGTCATTGATCTATTGCCTACATGCTCTATGATTGCCGCTCAAAACTAACTGATAGGCGAGGCAGTTTTGTTGATAGCTCGGGAAACAATCTATAATTTATAGTCAAATTTTGGTTACATTCTAATTTATCCTGCGGTAAATAACCATTTGTTTAAATTGCATATCTATACCTATAACTGCTTTCAATTGTATATCTTAGTGTTGTTGTTTTTAAATTTATTTTTAATGATACCTAGCCATGACTGATAAATTGTGTTCAATTGGGTTTTAATGATCGAATCTACCTCCTAGAACTGTTGTTTAAATATTTTGTTCCATAGCATTAGTTAGAACCGATCAAGTTTTAGTTTTATTAATTTTTAACTACATACATTATGCTATCATCATATCTATGATTTAGTCTGTTGGGTGACATGTATAACCATGCTGGTTTGACAATTTGTTTGGTTACTAATATCGAGATAGTATAGCGACCTATATTTATAGTTTCAATTTACTCAGAAACCATAAAATTTGGTGTAAATATATTTAGGAAATTAATTGATTCAACTGCATCAATCCTCCATAGACAGACTAATATATGGACCTGAGTTAATCCTACACACACCAATTTTGCAGAACTTAGAGGAAAATTTATGTTGGCGTTTACTTATTTTTTGAAAACCGTCTCGACCAAAAAAAATATTAATTAACCAAAGGATCCACAAGATTTCCACTATTGATAGGTTTCTGAGAAATTCATAAGTAGTGCAGCCAGCAGTTGAACTGTAGGAATTAACATAACATAAGTATAGATTTGATGAACTTTTGTTGTTAATATCATTACTTTTAATTACTCTTAGAGGAGAATATTCAGAGGATCTAGGTTAATGCTTGCTGGTCAAATATCTTAGTTAGACTGTATTAAATTTAGAGTTTACTCCCTATTATATATTATCATTCAACACATTATTTCTTATTTTGATAGTAGGCAAATGTGTCGCTTTATGACCTTTTTTATGATTTCTTTAATTATATTATAAGCTTACCTGCACGGCTGAGTTTTAAACTAATTACTATTTTCATTAAAGGAATGATCTTTCCATTCATACATAAATTATAAAGCCTGGCTGTGTTATCTTCCTACTGAGCTGATCCTACCGGTGTTGTTCAAGTCTTTGAAGCTCTCCGTGCCAGAGGTAATCTACCTTTGTTTCATCATCAGAGCGGGGTGGGAGAGAAGTGAGAAAGAAGTGAACTGTTTTGTTTTCAGTTGGCTTTTAAATTAAATTTGAAAGTGAAAGATCCAAATCTGACCAGTCGTACAGTCGTATGCTGTACACTGCCGATTTGGTCATACAACAGTAGATAAGCCCTCTGCTTTTTAGCTTTGAGTGCAGACGTCAGGTGGAATTTTTATAACTCTAAATAATTATTATTTCTCCATTTTTATTAATAAGATTATGTATAATTTATAATTGAATGTTTATTATTTGCTCAACTTTATACTCGAATACAGGAACAATATCTGATGTTCTACAGGCAGAATTCAATGAATTTTGTTTCCGTGAGAAGGATGGTTGTAACAGGAAAGTTTGTTGTTTACGGGATACCCATATCTAACATAAGATATGCTGATGGTACAATAATTATTTCAAATAAAGAGGAAACACTTCAAAATTTATTAAACAGCTTGAAAGAAGAAAGTGAAAAGAGAGGCTTAAATATCAACAAGAAAAAAACGAAGGCAATAAACCAGTGGAGCAAGTGCAACAAATCGATTATCTGGGCAGCATATTAACAAGTGACTGTAGACACGATACCGAAATTAAACACAGAATTGTCATGGCTAAGAAAGCATTGACAAGAAAATCACCCTGACAAGCAATAGCATTGCTCTTAAAACCAAGAAATTTTTGAAAAGCTATATCTAGTTAGGACTGCTATTCGGATGCAAAATTTAGACAATAAATGCTCAAATGAACAAACGTTTGGAGGCAATGGAAATGCGGTGCCCACCACAGGCTCCTTAAGATTCCATGCACAGAATGGACATCAAATGAAACCGTTCTACATAGAGTTAATGAGAACAAAAATGTCTGTGGTCAAAGGCAGCTAAAATATTTAGGGCACACAATGGGACAGATCATAGGAAGGAAAGATTCATAGGTGCAAAGCTGGAGGCAGACAAAGGAGGTTGCAATCTGTACTGATACTGGGAACAAACTTGATCTTCTCCATTTAACTCGAGATCGCTATAAGTTCAAGAGACTAGTTGCCAATGTCAGGACCTGTCTGGGCTCTCTAAGAAAAAGATGATCTCTATAGACAGAATGGCGGAAATTTTAATTTCAATAACTCTTAATAATTGAATTTATATTTATGATTGGGCACTAAGTAGTTAGAAATTGATTTTTATTGCCGACATGATTGAAGCTTTATGTTCATTATTCCTTATTGTGCTGAATTTTGATTCATAGATTCTTAGAATCTTTCAAATGTTGTCAAACTTGATTCATTGGAAGCCGAACAATGTATACAGATAGCACCTTAGGTTCAAAACTAATTTTGATTTAATCGATTTTATGTTTTTGACTCATTAAAAATATCCTGTGGTGATTTTCAAATTTGAAAAAGATTATGAATGAAACACTGCATCAGTGGATTGATGCATAAAATGGTGTTTGCTATGCCGTTGCCAGAGTCCATTTTTAGCGAGGCAACTAATTCCGCGGAAAGCAGTGAGGTTCTACAGATTCTCCTCCCGAAAAATTGTATCCATTTAAACCCTCTGTGGTTTTGATCTTCCTGATTTTTTACACTTAAAAAATATTTTGAATTAGGAAAATAACTGAGGCAAGTTTATGAATTAAATGGTTTGACTAAACTATAATTCTGGATTGTTCAATATTTTGACTTGATTTATGGAGCTCCTTTTCACTGTATTCAATTTTCATTTGTGAATTTAATAGTTATTTACCCAACTACACGATATTTTCAATGAAGTTATAATTGTGGTTTTAGGTTGCTCTTTTCTGGGCAAAGAAATTAATAACCTAAAGTTGTTTTCATGAGCATATTTTGTATTTTTGATGTATATTGTAAGTAATGCATATTATGCATTCATATTATAATAATTCCACTTTCACTGCAAACCTACTCTCGTGTCTTTATACCTTTGGGTTGCTAAGTCGAGAACTCAGTTCTTTATTATTATTCTTTAATTAATTTAATTATAGAAATGTTGTTCAGTCTCCACAGTACATGTTAAGCATCTAGATCGCATACTTCTCCTATTATTATTTAAAATCATAATAATGTAATACAGACACGATCACTAACCATATTTTAAACGTATATCGTTTCTTTTTTAAAAGAAGCAAAGATTTTTATCTCTTATAGAAAAATATAAAAGTCCTATTTCATTTCCGTTTGGGTGGAGGTATCAGTTTGTTCACTTACCACTATTTTTTATAGGATAAACATCTTCAACGTAGAGTCACATTGTTGTTTGATTTAATATCGCTTTTATACACCTACAACTGAGACCGAAAAGATTTCTCCTCCTATTATGTATGTGTGACAAGTAGCTACCTGGATATTCTCAGCAGTTATCTATTATGCAGCCATAATGGGTTCAGTTTTGTTTTAGATCATGAAAAATAGTTTGTCAAAGGAAAATTGGTAGCTTGCACTACGTACAACAACTGTTTGTGTCGATGCAGAGTGGTTTAAGAGAGAAATGGGACATTTTCTTCAAATCTAGCACGGGGGGGACATCATTATTTGTTAATTAGCCATCTTTTCAGCCAAAACAAAGGAACATTTTAAGGAGTAAAAAGCTGCAATCTGACTAAAAGAATAGGTTGTTTGGCTGAGTATCTATCTAGCTTTGGTCAACGCATATGCATAGGTACGTACATACTTACACATGGCTATGGGTCAATAAAATTCATTGTTGACTTGAGTGGCGAAATAAAGTTTAAATATTTCATGGGTGGCTTATCTCTAAAGAAGATATTTATACATTACTGTCTGCCTTCATCGCTTTATGACTTTATTTATAGATAAGTTTGCGATAATTCCCTTTGGGCTAGTCTGTACTGCTTATTTCATTTTTATGACAAACATAAAACGTAATCACCCAGAATTCAAAATTAGCTCAGACTAGTAACCAGTCAAAACAAACCGTAATCGTGTAATTTGAAGGCTACGAGAATTTTGGTTGTAAAATTGTTATTAATAAAGCGTTTTTATTCTATGAACTATAAAAAGTGCATAATTGCATTGTCTAAAAAATAGTTATCTTGTTTAGATACCTTTAAAATATCCGGATTAAAATTAACCCTTGGTAGATATATCGCGTTTTTGTATGCCTGGGAGACTTTTAATGACATTTTCTACAATGGTAGGCATCTGCCAGGCAACAATTCCCTGGAGATTAAAAATGTATATTTGATACGTTTTTTAAATCACAAAAATAAGATTTTCAGAAGACTTTTCGCTCTCAGGTTGCACCCTGTGGTCATACAAGTTAATATTTAAAAACAGTCCAGATAATGACGTGTTTACAGTGAATCCACCAAACATTAATCAATTTTTGACTTTAGGATTGATTTTTTTTTGTAAAAAAGTGCATTTTTCTAATTTTGACCAAACTTCATTTTTTCAGAGGGCCGTCCCGCGACCAAACAATGTTTTACATCAAAAGAATTCCAAGAGAATTTGGTGAACTGATTCCAAATTTCATTCAAATCGGTTTAAGGCGTTTTCGAGAAATCTGAGAATTTGTGCTAGGTGGTGCCACCCACTCCCCCCCCCCGCCCGAAGACTACAAAGGGTTAATTTACTTTTGTTATTGTTGTTTGTTAACCAATAGAGTATTCCGGTGTCATTAAATATGCTGGAAGTAACATCCTGCTGACATAGGATGCTATGGAGGTGAAGGGGGGGGGCGGAGATTTAAAGCCATTATTAGATTATGTTAACTCTAAAAAGGGAACTTGAATTCATTTTAAGATTTCTATGGTACAGCCAGATGCACAAAGAGCGGAAATGAAAGACTTCAGAAGAGTCTATTAATGAATCAAATCGAATAAATCCTAAAGGTTACCATGACCGGTTTAACAAATGACTTAACAAATGACTAGTCTAACAAATGACTAGTCTAACAAATGACTAGTCTAACAAATGACTAGTCTAACAAATGACTAGTCTAACAAATGACCTGTTTAACAAATGACCAGTTTAACAAATGACTGGTCTAACAAATGACCTGTTTAACAAATGACTGGTCTAATAAATGACTAGTCTAACAAATGACCTGTTTAACAAATGACTGGTCTAACAAATGATCTGTTTAACAAATGACCTGTTTAACAAGTGACCTGTTTAACAAATGACTAGTCTAACAAATGACCTGTCTAACAAATGACCTGTTTAACAAATGACTGGTCTAACAAATGACCTGTTTAACAAATGACCTGTTTAACAAATGACTGGTCTAACAAATGACCTGTTTAACAAATGACTGGTCTAACAAATTACCTGTTTAACAAATGAATGATCTTACAAATTACCTGTTTAACAAATGAATGATCTTACAAATGACCTGTTTAACAAATGAATGATCTAACAAATGACCTGTTTAATAAATTACCAGTATAGAAAATATCTGCATCTCCTTTTATGGTAATAAAATTTTCAGTTGCGTGCTATCTGGTGGTCTTGCAACATATCTGATAATATTTTCTATTACAGGTACGGAAAATGCCAAAGTCAAACGTCTTAAACAGGTCAATGATGATAACTTCAACATCAGCCAATGGAGTGAGAAGTCGCTGATCCGTCATCTGCTTCGTGACTATGACAAACAATCTCGTCCCGTGGTGGATGATGTGACGCCTAAGGTGAAGACCACAGCCGACAATGTATCGATTGAGCGGATCGAGCAGATCACTGTGGAATTCGGCCTGGGACTGATCCAGATTCTGGACCTGGATGAAATGGAGCAGGTGCTCACCACGAGTGTCAGGTCGCTTTATGTGAGTTGTGAGGATTTTTTCTGAAGTTGCTATGTGAATTACACCCCCCCCTGGACACAAAGGTATAGGACTTTATCATTTTCACATTATATGTTTTTTTTAAATAATCACTATGGAAAAAGTATCCCAGCAACAAAGCTAACGTTTTCACAAATCTGTCCAATGACCTATCCGAAAGTTTTGTGACAACTTTTGCTTTGTTGGTCAGTTACTATTAAAAATAAAAATGTGAAAATTACATGGTTACTTTCTTTTGTCCAGGATGAGGACATTGTCTATGAATTATGCTGTATGATATTTTGCGATAATAGGTTTTTTTAAAGAGTACTGATAATTTACTGTACATTAATATCAATTTATATCTTTTTTTCAAATCAATTTCTATTTATCTTGTTTTGTTCAAACTATATTATAATCTGCCTAAATCTTTATTGAATTCTAATGGGTTTCATTGCTAGTTTTAAAAGAAGAAATTGCTTTGGTGTAATTTATTTATCAAATTAACTAATGACTGTCATATCAAATTCACAGTTGATTGGAGCTAAACAGTAGTTGCTGTCCAATGTATTGTTGTATATCAATAAAGTGATCGATGTGGCACGGCTAGCTAACACAAAAATAAAATCATTTCCAGCCATAGCTCACAGTAAACGGAATTTGTAGGTAGGTATTGTAACTATTGCGTAACTGCTTAACTAAGTCATTAAATTGATTAATAGCCCTGTCAATAACCTCGGACATATTGTAATTTTCACTTTCTGGCAGATTTAATAAAATAAAGGGTTCAACCCATATTACAAAAAACAGTCCCAAAAATATGCTGTCTTTTCAATAACCCTCTAATTGTCTACACAATAACCCTTTTATTAGCTAACAAATAACTGTTCTATTGTCTAACGAATAACCCATCTATCGTCTATATGCAGAATAAAATCTTTACTACAGCAAACATTCAAAACAAGAAATAATATCTGTCAAGCCTTCTTCAGTATTAACATCATAGTAATTGTAATCCAACCAAAAGATGTGTAAATATATATATATATGGCTTCAACATCCTTTCAAGATCAAATCAAAACCATGTGCATCTTGTTCTATACCCAAGCTGAAGCATGATAAGATGGTCAGTCAAGCTTGGTGATTGAAAATACCATCTAGTATATCCAAAAATAAAAAATCCATAAAACAATCCGGTCAGAAATGAAAAATGTAAAATAGTAAAAATGCAAAACAATAACAAGAAATATGGTGCGGGACTTAGGACCCTCAGTGGTGAGTTTTAACCAGTCTTATGTGTACACAACCGTCACTCTTCCCATAATCTTGTTATTATTCAAAATGTAAAAGGATAAATAAGCACTAGTTCAATTAAAACGCAGAATCAAAATCAACTTTAGTGATGATGGAATCATTACATTTATACCAACAATTCTATTATTTCAACTGTTCTGTTAATGATTGTAGCTCCAGCATCTTCCTTCAGATCTTATAGATTGTCCGTTTCCTTTGTATCATTATAAATTTGTTTACCCAAGTGAAAATATTACTACTTGAAAGTGTGGACTTGTCGTCATCACAGCCTCTGTTTACGGTATATCTCCAATATTATAGTGGTATGATCTACATTATATTAATTGCATATTGAATGCTACTACATATTTAACAACCTACCTTTCGCATTTCAGCAAAGCTACTACTCAATACAATGACCTTTCTGAATTTAGATGTTAATATGAACTGCACAAGATCATCAGTTAGCTTCAACCGACGGCCAGTAATTGTTGGAGAGCGCTGTTGAATAGTGACCAACCTCTTTTGGGAACATTCATAAACCTATAGATCAAAATTAGTTCAACAAAGTAGTTTATCATCATACAAGTAAAAGTAATAAAACTTATTCTAAATATTAGCTGCCAAGTATATGTACATGATAATTGTAAACACCAATTATTGTGACCATAGAGAATAAATTTACAGTTCTATGAATTGTGATGTTTTTATGAAATTATGTAGGACATAATAGAGAATAACATAAAATTATTAATCGAGAGATTAACAACAACAAAACTGGGTAAGTATAGTCTATGGAAAGCAACTTGATTTCATAACTAGCTGCAATAAAATTGGATTTTTCTCAAATGAAATTTTAATAAATAAAATCATTCCAAAACCACTAAAATGAAGTAGAAACCAATAAGAAAGCGAAAATATTGCTCACTAGCATGATAAAAAAAACAAAAATGACAAGTCAACATTGCAAAAAGTGCAATTACTGTAAAATATTTTCGATACCCACCTCTTCGTCAGTGCATTTCCGGTTGCTGATAATTTAATATATTTGATAAAAACAGTATCTTTACTGAGTAGGTGAATAATAAGAACAAAACCACTTTTTGAAATAAAAGTTATATTATAAATAACCGAGTTTTCGAACCTTCGGTTCATAATCATGGTAAAAACAAAAATGAAATTAACAATATACCGTGTTTCTCCAGTGTCAAACCCCACTTTCGGTTTTAGCCATTGTTGATAACCCTTTTTTTAGTTTTCATAATTATCTTTTTCCTTTGTTGAAGTTTAGTCATGTTTTTATTGTCAAATCTTTCCCCTTTGGAATTTGAAGTCTTTCGTAAACCCAACCACTCAAATATGTAGTTACCTTTTCAATCCATTCTATTGATATTAAATTTACTGTTGCTCAAGGGCTTTAGTATTAAAGAATATATTGACAATGAAATTGATTTTATTTTAAAACTTTAGCTTACCCTGACTGTAACCTTAATTTGGTTTTTCTTGGTTAGGAAAACCCACTTTCTCAGGTTATTCATAAACCCAAATTTAATTATGACAAAAAACTTTTTGTTCCTTCTCTTAATACTCAATTTAACAAATTATTCGCCCGGTCCTAAAATTCAATATTTTTAAAAACAATGAATACATCATATTAAACAATGGTGTTTGTATTCTATCTCCCAAATACTAATCTATTCTATTACTAGTTAGCTTCAGAATTGATGTCTTTTGTAAAAATACATTCTGGCATTTTGGGACCAATTTATTTTTTCAGAGGGTCGTCACGTGACCTTGAAAGTTCACACAAAAATATGTAAAAAACGCAAGATAATTTGGTGCGAACATTCCAAATTTCAAGTAAATCAGTTGCGTCGTTTTTAAGCAATTTAGAAAAAATTTATTTACCACCAAGGGAAGAGGTGGAGTGAAGGCAAAGCAAAGCAATAGCTACAAACCGGGACGAATGGAGAAGCTTTGTCGGTGGCCTATGCTCCCAAGCGGAGTGAACAAAGGCTGAAGTCAATTAAGTAATAGTCAGTAGTAAACCGATTTTTGTGCTAATAGCTATTTTTTAAATACCCTGTATTTCCTGTGTTTGGAACATTTAAGAGTAAAAGATTTTTTAGAAGAAAAATCGATATGGGGGCTAAAAATTAAAGTTTGTCTGATTGACTTAAAATTCGGTATTTAGGTCCATTATTAGGCACCCAGTAACACAAATCCATAAACTAATTTGACAAAATTATTGATAATCATTTTTAGGGGGGGGGGAGAATCGATATTTTGGTAAAAATCACTTAGAAATCTCTCAAATCTAAATAAAACATCCTATTATACTCTTCCCACATTTATGTGGGGTCGCCAGAGCGCATCAGTTAGCTCCACTTCTTGCGGTCTATTGAAACATCCTCTCAATATCTTCACAGATGCAGTCTTCCCATTTTTTCTAGTCTTCCACACCTCCTCTTCCCTGCTTCATCTTTCTGACTGTTCTATCCACATAGTCCACCTATCTCCTCACCACGTCCTAACCACTGGAGCCTCACCTCCCTCAATTTTCCTTTCAATTCTCCAATAGTCATCCTCTCCCTCACCTTTTTATTTATCACTTTTTCAAGTCTTGTCAGTCCTAAAGACCAACTTAGCATTTACATCTCTGCCACCTGCATCTTTTGTAGTAGTCACAGTCTCCATCCCATACAGCATTGCTGGTCTCACCATTGTCTTATACATTTTACCTTTCACCTTGTCTGGTACTTTTCTTTCACATATAACACCAATTAACCCTATCCATGCATCCCATCCAGTTTGTATCTGTTTCTTTAACTCTTTCTCAGATCCTCCATCTGCCTGAACTGTTGAACCCAGGAATTTGAACTCCTCTACCTGATGGAGTTTTCTCTCTGCATTTTCACCCGTTTCATCCTTTACTGACTTAGGGTCTGTCTCAATCTCAAATACCTTGTTTTCTACCCATTATATTTGCTGAATATTGAAGCTTCTAACCAAAATATATACCAAATATGAGCCGTATATGTGTAATTTTGACTTCAGGATTGATGTTTTTAAAGTGGACTTTTCACAAATTTGCAAATTTTGGACGATAGTGACCTACTTTAAGGGCCACCCATGTCACCTTGGATGGGGGAATGAAAATAATTTTAAATAAAAAACTGCGAACTTCACTTGTGACAATGTTAAAAATCTCAGGCTACTTGGAGCTATCGGTTTTCAGTTAGAAAATAATATGTACTAGGGGTGGGTGCACAACCACCCATTATCAACCATGGATTAATCTTTGTTTGATAATAGTATAGCTTTTATTTTTAAAAAAGTGGTTCTGTTTATATACATAATTTCACTATATGTCTTTCCATTGATATAGAAGTATATCCTCAAAATTATTTTGCAGTAAATACATTTTTTACAAAGTAGCTTCTCATTTTTGTTTTTAAACCAATAATACATGACTTTTTTTTATCATTTGAGGCAATTTATTTATGAAGAAATTTACTTCTGATATTTTTTATAAATGTATGGCATCCAAATTTTTAATACCTTCCTCATTTTAAATCTCAAATATGAACCAAATAGAATGTTTCATTTAGATTTTAGAATTATTTAAATGATTTCGATTAAAAATATTTTTAAACTTGAATCTCTATGAAATTTAAAGTCAATTGGACAAACTTTATTTTTTTCTGTTGATAAATATTTCCAAGTACCTGTGTACCATATTTCAGTCCAATCTATCTGTAGGAAGTATAAAATCCTAGTGTAGGAGGTAGCCATTTCCCATTATCTACCAACTACGTAAAAACTGATTACCATAAGTTAAGCAAACTTTGACAGGATCATAGTACTTTGTAGTTTTTTCAATTATCTCCATATGAGAAACATCTTATGTTCAAAGTTATTGTATATTTAGTTCTGTAAAAACCACATCTTGTTAAATTTCATATCAAAATTAGATTTTTCTATAACAAAATTATAGTTAAAGGTGATACATGTATGATATAAATACACACAGTAAATATTATCATATAAATAACATTACCTCCAGTGATGTAGTCATATAACAGTTAATTGAATCTTGTTGACCCAAAGAATAAGGATCATTGCCAATAACTGGACACACTGCATTAGTATCTATATATCCTACTTTCTGCATATTAAGAGTTGATATGAGCAAGTCATTTGCCAACTGAGGTACATTCCCCACAGAAACAGAGGGTAAAATCAATGTATAATCACCAGCCCAACTTTTTACATGATCAAAAGTAGCATTACAAGGTAAGAACATTGTACCTAAAATAAAACAAAAAATAATAATTAAGAAAGATAAAAACAATGTTTGTTAAAAAATGTAAAAATTGATAAGTGCAAAAAAATATGGAAACAAGGTTTAATATGAACTTGTAAAAGTAAACTAATAGCAGGATGTGCAAGAGAATTTTATTCTGTGAAACCAAATTTCATCTAAATTAGTAGCATCCTTTTTGCACAATTTAAAAATGTCTAGGCAGTGTACCCCCCACCCCCACCCCAATGATAGAGCAATAACGGATTGGACTAAAATTTGGTACTAGTGTAGTAAATTCTCTGGCGGATTTTTTTATATAAACATTTTTGACCTCTGATCCCCCAAAGGTCACCTGATGGCCCTCTGAAAAATGCACTTTTTACACAAATTAATTCAGAAGTCAAATAGTGGTGAAATTGATAATTATCAATTTCACCACTATTTGACTTCTGAATTAATTTGTGTAAAAAGTGCATTTTTCAGAGGGCCATCAGGTGACCTTTGGGGGATCAGAGGTCAAAAATGTTTATATAAAAAAATCCGCCAGAGAATTTACTACACTAGTACCAAATTTTAGTCCAATCCGTTATTGCTCTATCATTGGGGTGGGGGTGGGGGGTACACTGCCTAGACATTTTTAAATTGTGCAAAAAGGATGCTACTAATTTAGATGAAATTTGGTTTCACAGAATAAAATTCTCTTGCACATCCTGCTATTAGTTTACTTTTACAAGTTCATATTAAACCTTGTTTCCATATTTTTTTGCACTTATCAATTTTTACATTTTTTAACAAACATTGTTTTTATCTTTCTTAATTATTATTTTTTGTTTTATTTTAGGTACAATGTTCTTACCTTGTAATGCTACTTTTGATCATGTAAAAAGTTGGGCTGGTGATTATACATTGATTTTACCCTCTGTTTCTGTGGGGAATGTACCTCAGTTGGCAAATGACTTGCTCATATCAACTCTTAATATGCAGAAAGTAGGATATATAGATACTAATGCAGTGTGTCCAGTTATTGGCAATGATCCTTATTCTTTGGGTCAACAAGATTCAATTAACTGTTATATGACTACATCACTGGAGGTAATGTTATTTATATGATAATATTTACTGTGTGTATTTATATCATACATGTATCACCTTTAACTATAATTTTGTTATAGAAAAATCTAATTTTGATATGAAATTTAACAAGATGTGGTTTTTACAGAACTAAATATACAATAACTTTGAACATAAGATGTTTCTCATATGGAGATAATTGAAAAAACTACAAAGTACTATGATCCTGTCAAAGTTTGCTTAACTTATGGTAATCAGTTTTTACGTAGTTGGTAGATAATGGGAAATGGCTACCTCCTACACTAGGATTTTATACTTCCTACAGATAGATTGGACTGAAATATGGTACACAGGTACTTGGAAATATTTATCAACAGAAAAAAATAAAGTTTGTCCAATTGACTTTAAATTTCATAGAGATTCAAGTTTAAAAATATTTTTAATCGAAATCATTTAAATAATTCTAAAATCTAAATGAAACATTCTATTTGGTTCATATTTGAGATTTAAAATGAGGAAGGTATTAAAAATTTGGATGCCATACATTTATAAAAAATATCAGAAGTAAATTTCTTCATAAATAAATTGCCTCAAATGATAAAAAAAAGTCATGTATTATTGGTTTAAAAACAAAAATGAGAAGCTACTTTGTAAAAAATGTATTTACTGCAAAATAATTTTGAGGATATACTTCTATATCAATGGAAAGACATATAGTGAAATTATGTATATAAACAGAACCACTTTTTTAAAAATAAAAGCTATACTATTATCAAACAAAGATTAATCCATGGTTGATAATGGGTGGTTGTGCACCCACCCCTAGTACATATTATTTTCTAACTGAAAACCGATAGCTCCAAGTAGCCTGAGATTTTTAACATTGTCACAAGTGAAGTTCGCAGTTTTTTATTTAAAATTATTTTCATTCCCCCATCCAAGGTGACATGGGTGGCCCTTAAAGTAGGTCACTATCGTCCAAAATTTGCAAATTTGTGAAAAGTCCACTTTAAAAACATCAATCCTGAAGTCAAAATTACACATATACGGCTCATATTTGGTATATATTTTGGTTAGAAGCTTCAATATTCAGCAAATATAATGGGTAGAAAACAAGGTATTTGAGATTGAGACAGACCCTAAGTCAGTAAAGGATGAAACGGGTGAAAATGCAGAGAGAAAACTCCATCAGGTAGAGGAGTTCAAATTCCTGGGTTCAACAGTTCAGGCAGATGGAGGATCTGAGAAAGAGTTAAAGAAACAGATACAAACTGGATGGGATGCATGGATAGGGTTAATTGGTGTTATATGTGAAAGAAAAGTACCAGACAAGGTGAAAGGTAAAATGTATAAGACAATGGTGAGACCAGCAATGCTGTATGGGATGGAGACTGTGACTACTACAAAAGATGCAGGTGGCAGAGATGTAAATGCTAAGTTGGTCTTTAGGACTGACAAGACTTGAAAAAGTGATAAATAAAAAGGTGAGGGAGAGGATGACTATTGGAGAATTGAAAGGAAAATTGAGGGAGGTGAGGCTCCAGTGGTTAGGACGTGGTGAGGAGATAGGTGGACTATGTGGATAGAACAGTCAGAAAGATGAAGCAGGGAAGAGGAGGTGTGGAAGACTAGAAAAAATGGGAAGACTGCATCTGTGAAGATATTGAGAGGATGTTTCAATAGACCGCAAGAAGTGGAGCTAACTGATGCGCTCTGGCGACCCCACATAAATGTGGGAAGAGTATAATAGGATGTTTTATTTAGATTTGAGAGATTTCTAAGTGATTTTTACCAAAATATCGATTCTCCCCCCCCCCTAAAAATGATTATCAATAATTTTGTCAAATTAGTTTATGGATTTGTGTTACTGGGTGCCTAATAATGGACCTAAATACCGAATTTTAAGTCAATCAGACAAACTTTAATTTTTAGCCCCCATATCGATTTTTCTTCTAAAAAATCTTTTACTCTTAAATGTTCCAAACACAGGAAATACAGGGTATTTAAAAAATAGCTATTAGCACAAAAATCGGTTTACTACTGACTATTACTTAATTGACTTCAGCCTTTGTTCACTCCGCTTGGGAGCATAGGCCACCGACAAAGCTTCTCCATTCGTCCCGGTTTGTAGCTATTGCTTTGCTTTGCCTTCACTCCACCTCTTCCCTTGGTGGTAAATAAATTTTTTCTAAATTGCTTAAAAACGACGCAACTGATTTACTTGAAATTTGGAATGTTCGCACCAAATTATCTTGCGTTTTTTACATATTTTTGTGTGAACTTTCAAGGTCACGTGACGACCCTCTGAAAAAATAAATTGGTCCCAAAATGCCAGAATGTATTTTTACAAAAGACATCAATTCTGAAGCTAACTAGTAATAGAATAGATTAGTATTTGGGAGATAGAATACAAACACCATTGTTTAATATGATGTATTCATTGTTTTTAAAAATATTGAATTTTAGGACCGGGCGAATAATTTGTTAAATTGAGTATTAAGAGAAGGAACAAAAAGTTTTTTGTCATAATTAAATTTGGGTTTATGAATAACCTGAGAAAGTGGGTTTTCCTAACCAAGAAAAACCAAATTAAGGTTACAGTCAGGGTAAGCTAAAGTTTTAAAATAAAATCAATTTCATTGTCAATATATTCTTTAATACTAAAGCCCTTGAGCAACAGTAAATTTAATATCAATAGAATGGATTGAAAAGGTAACTACATATTTGAGTGGTTGGGTTTACGAAAGACTTCAAATTCCAAAGGGGAAAGATTTGACAATAAAAACATGACTAAACTTCAACAAAGGAAAAAGATAATTATGAAAACTAAAAAAAGGGTTATCAACAATGGCTAAAACCGAAAGTGGGGTTTGACACTGGAGAAACACGGTATATTGTTAATTTCATTTTTGTTTTTACCATGATTATGAACCGAAGGTTCGAAAACTCGGTTATTTATAATATAACTTTTATTTCAAAAAGTGGTTTTGTTCTTATTATTCACCTACTCAGTAAAGATACTGTTTTTATCAAATATATTAAATTATCAGCAACCGGAAATGCACTGACGAAGAGGTGGGTATCGAAAATATTTTACAGTAATTGCACTTTTTGCAATGTTGACTTGTCATTTTTGTTTTTTTTATCATGCTAGTGAGCAATATTTTCGCTTTCTTATTGGTTTCTACTTCATTTTAGTGGTTTTGGAATGATTTTATTTATTAAAATTTCATTTGAGAAAAATCCAATTTTATTGCAGCTAGTTATGAAATCAAGTTGCTTTCCATAGACTATACTTACCCAGTTTTGTTGTTGTTAATCTCTCGATTAATAATTTTATGTTATTCTCTATTATGTCCTACATAATTTCATAAAAACATCACAATTCATAGAACTGTAAATTTATTCTCTATGGTCACAATAATTGGTGTTTACAATTATCATGTACATATACTTGGCAGCTAATATTTAGAATAAGTTTTATTACTTTTACTTGTATGATGATAAACTACTTTGTTGAACTAATTTTGATCTATAGGTTTATGAATGTTCCCAAAAGAGGTTGGTCACTATTCAACAGCGCTCTCCAACAATTACTGGCCGTCGGTTGAAGCTAACTGATGATCTTGTGCAGTTCATATTAACATCTAAATTCAGAAAGGTCATTGTATTGAGTAGTAGCTTTGCTGAAATGCGAAAGGTAGGTTGTTAAATATGTAGTAGCATTCAATATGCAATTAATATAATGTAGATCATACCACTATAATATTGGAGATATACCGTAAACAGAGGCTGTGATGACGACAAGTCCACACTTTCAAGTAGTAATATTTTCACTTGGGTAAACAAATTTATAATGATACAAAGGAAACGGACAATCTATAAGATCTGAAGGAAGATGCTGGAGCTACAATCATTAACAGAACAGTTGAAATAATAGAATTGTTGGTATAAATGTAATGATTCCATCATCACTAAAGTTGATTTTGATTCTGCGTTTTAATTGAACTAGTGCTTATTTATCCTTTTACATTTTGAATAATAACAAGATTATGGGAAGAGTGACGGTTGTGTACACATAAGACTGGTTAAAACTCACCACTGAGGGTCCTAAGTCCCGCACCATATTTCTTGTTATTGTTTTGCATTTTTACTATTTTACATTTTTCATTTCTGAC
>JAUYWI010013676.1:0-19085 GCA_034780595.1 Parotoplana pacifica
TAGCCTACATACATTTTAAAAGTTGTTAGACGATTGTTACACAACATTAGGCGATTCGACGGTTACTTCTGGCCCCCCCTGTACAAAAACTTTTTTTTAAATTAGATTTTTAAAATAGTCTGTTTTGGTGGTATATCAATCAATGTATTACTGAAGTTAACGTTTATTTATGCTTTTGGATAGAGCTATGGCTTTTTAAGTTATAACACTCCAGATCTTGTCTTAAATTGTTGATAATTTAGCCTGTTTTTCTCCCCACACCTACTTTGTAAAGCCGTGGGAGGAAGTCGCTTAACTCTCAACAATGAAGACATCAAATTTAGAATAGAGAAAAAACTGAACACCACCACCACCATGCAAATCCCGGACTGACTGTTTCTACATGTAACATTTTTAGACCCCCAATGAAAAACAGCCCCAACGACGAAAGAAACTTGAACCGGTAGAAAGCATCCTGATTGGCAACAGGGTATCACCCAAGTGGAGCAAAGAAAAAAGAATAGGCCTCTGAAGCGAAAGGCGTGGAGATCTGGTATGCAACCAATAACTATTCCATCATCCATAACTGGGATAACACGCATTTTATCACCAGAACATTTACTGTGATTTTTGGAATCTATCACCACTCTGCATCAACATTTTTTTCTGCTGATACAAACTAGCATCTTTCCTTACCTAATTTTAAGGTGCTGAATTCAAAAATGTCACTGGACGTCGAGGTTTTTTTATAAAAGATATATTAAAAACCAAATTTATAAATAAATAATGACTCTTTGAATATAAGAATTAACTGAATGTTTGACTATGCTGAACGAAATCCAATGAAGCCTCTGTTGTACAGATAATCCAAAGTACCCCATATAGAACATAATATAGGGTGTTTTGAAACGTGTTTTCATTTCGAATACACACGATTATATGGGTCCCACCAATTAAGGAATAGGCCCCTTTTCAGCTGGTCCCCCTCTAATATAAAATCCTGGATGCGCTATTTCAATGGATAACATTTTATATCAATATTCTTTACAATTTTATTCATTTTATAATTGTAAAAATAAAATTATGATAAAGAAATACCCTATACTACATCACCAATAAAAACTGATACACTTTTTGATAGTTTTATTGTACCAAAATTGTTCTAAAATGATTGTAATATATTTTCATGTTACTTATTTGTAAATTGAGTAGTCTACAGTTTAAAACTATTTCATCCAGTCTGATTATTTATTTTCTGCAACCATATTGGCCAGTTTAAAACCCAATGAACGATAAAAAGAAATTTTCAAAGCAGCAAACAGAAGAGTAGCTAAAACTCATGACTATAAAAAGTAATTTTAGAAATTGCATCTACCTAATGAATTAAAATGACGTTCGTATGTTGTATTTATTTTAGATTTTTAATTATATTAAATATATGTTGTATTTTCATCGATGGATCAGGAAAGTTTGATATTCAGATCAGAAGGATCAAGCATGGAGGTTTCCGACGCCTAGATGGCAGTTGTTGTAACAGTTTGATTAGCAATGTCAGTGACATGGGTGCTAAATCACCGCCCAGTCAGTGTCATGTGAAGTGCTTAAATTCCTCCCACGGATTAACTATTCATGCATGCCTCAAGGAGTTTGTCAGTTATGAGATCCCGCAAGATGGTCGTTCTTTTCAAGGTGAATGTACTTTTGGCAGCGCCTTCTGGAATTCGAAATTATCAGCTACTCGTGCCAATCTAACAATTGGTATCGATTTTCGTTGGACGGTAAGTTATGGATATTTTGATCAGCTGGTAAAGCGTTGTCAGTAAGCAAACCTACCTATTAGTAAATTACATATTTATAAATTCTAACATCACAATTTTTAGTAACGTGAATATTGGGATTTAGACTTTACATAATTTATAAAGATTCACTCTGCACCATAGAGTAAGGTCATAATATAGGGTTCCATTCAGTATAATAGAATAAGAATCCAATATAAGAACCTCTCTGAACCATAGAGTAAGAAATGAGTTCACTCTGCACCATAAATGAAGGATTCAATGTACCTAATGGTTTCGCTCTGCATCATAGAACAGCGATGGGTTTCATTATTACTAGTCCCCAAGAATAATTACGTAAGACGTACCTACATACCTATTATGGGTACATCTTGCTTCGTCTTACCATTATTATAACTTAATCCGATTGCGTAACCCATACCCATGAAAGGCGATATGAGATAGGGCAAAGTGAGATAAGTCGAAGTGAGATGACACTCTAATATGTAAATGACATTAGTTGAGTTTCACTTTATTCGAAAATAGACTTTAAAAAATAAAAAGTGAACCTTGTCAAAAAGTAAAACATATATAAAGTTTTATATTTTTTAGGTGTTTTCCATATTTCTACATAGGCACCTGATACAGCATTTTACAATATTGACGTTTGTTATCTTTAGAACACACTCATGAAAAAAATTTATGAAGAGATTTTCATAATTAACTTTCAATATCGGTATATTCTCTAAAACATAATTTTCGTCTAGCTGTTAAATTCTTCTTCTTGCCATGCACAATAATAGCAACGAATAAATCTTGCAAACGGCTAATTACTCTTCATGTTCGTCAAATTGTGCCGCTCGAGCACCACTAAGATGGTTTCATTGCCAAGAAGCCGCTAATTAATAATTTAAAGTTTGATTAGAATTGTTGAAACAGTCGTTGTAATGTAGAAGAGACTGTTTGGATTGCTGTGCCTAAACTTAACTTATTGTTTGCACGTCATCTAAAACAAATTTCTTTGCTGCAATGGAAGGATACAAATGTCTTTGCCAGAGAGATTGAACAAATTAATAATATTCTGAGAGTTTTAATTCCTAAACATAATATTACATTTTTTACCGTTTCGGAGGCTATATCTTATCAACAGAATTTGTTCAGCTTTGTGCAGAAATTCCTTAGCTAATGTAAACAAAGCATGCACGGATAATTGAAATTCATGACTAATACTTATTTTAACATATGACGAATAGCACCAGCAGCAGCTGCATGTTGTTCCCTCAATTTTTAGATAACATTTTCTTCTCAATAAAATTAAATAATAATATTTAAAAAGTTCAGAAATATAAGATACCTTGGACTTGGTACTGAAACACAGCTATGTACCTATGGAGATTGGGAGTTGGATAATGTATTATAGACCACCACCGTTTAACGTTTAATAGATAGTGCCTACTTAATGTTGTTGACGTATTAAAGGTCCCACTCACATGAAATCACCATAGAATTTGTTACAGCTGATGTCCCCCACACCCCCAATCAAATGTACAAAGATCCTAACCAAAGAGTATTCAAGCACAGTCATCCCCAGATAAAGAGTATCTCAACCATAGAATAATTAAATATTCACAGAGATTCCAACCATAGAGTAACCAAGTGTGCACTGAGGTCCGGCCCAACTACAGAGTAATTAAATGTGCACTGAGATTCCAATTATAGAGAACTCAAATCCTCCGACCATAGAGTAATTTGAAGTCGTTACAAATATTCCATTACCAACTGTAAGTAATTAAGTTTTTTTAATAGGTCCTACTTTCCACCATAGATGAATAATTGAATCTCCAAAGAAGTCCCACTGCCAAGCGTATGTCTTTACTGGTGACTTATTCCTCAGAACCATAGAGTAATTAAGTATTCAATGTTCTATTCAAACAAATTCAGAACTTTCAAGTCATATAATGAGTTCTAAATTCAGGAACCATATTAGTCCGTAATCAGCAGATATAATTATACTATTCTACATATTTATTAAACAAAAGCCTGTTTTCACTAAATTAGAAACAAAAAATGAATATCAATTTTTCATCTATCCGGGAGCCCGTGAACTTTACCCTACGAGAACGAGGTCCCAACAGTGACTTATCCTAATGATTATATATTAAATTCAGCGTAACAAAACCTGATGTATACCGTTATTTCAGCGGTGAGGATATTAAATGGTCTTTCCTATGTTAAATCCCTATCCTTCAAAAATCAAATTTTCTCAATTATTCAATTGGTTTAAAATTTATGAAATTATTGTCTGTTGATGTTATATGTAATTAAAAAATGTGGCGTAGTGCTACGTTTACGAGAAATTGTTTTTTTTAATTTGCAAGTAGTATTTAGTCTTAATTTTAATTTTAATAAAATAAATTATTTTAACGAAATCCTATTTCCCTTGAAAGTAGGACTGCATCAGTATTTCTAATCGCCTGTAGCACCAACATAAGTCAGTTCCCTAAATTAGAAGCCAACTGGATAAACTAGGAAAAAATCAGATTTTTGAAACATACTAATTTAACATAGGAAAGGGCATTTAAGGTCCTCTTGTGGGCTTAGGCACCACTGAAACATGGGCAGACTTCCAGTTTTATTATACTGAATTTAACATCTAACCATTAGGTCACTGTTGGACCTCGTTCCCGTAGGGTGAAGCACACAGGCTCCTGGACTAAACGTGTCATTTCCTAGAAGCAGTAAATCATGTGTTCCTCTTTTTGAGACCACCAGCTGTTGTGGTTTTACAAGTATGTAGGTACCTAACTATGACAACAAGTAGATAGTATCTCTCGCGGTTTTAAGTACAGTCAAAATAAATTCATTTATTATAACATACCAGCTACCCGTATAGGGTAACCACTTCATGGAAATAGAACCGATAAGAGTTCATTGATATTGTTAATGGACTTTAAACCTTTTCTTTCATGTGTTATGTCTCCCATGCTCAAGAAAAAAACATTGTCTGGTGCTAGTGGTGCAGCTTATAATATACATACATATGAGAGAAATATTGCAACTGAAATTAATTTGAGAAAATTTTAAAATGATTCAGCTTAAATAATACATAGTCTTTGACTCAATATGCTTTAACATTTTACTGCTGTTTTTAAACTGTGTTAACTTAACAGTATTTTTACTGCTAGAAGTAATAATAATAATAATAATACATAAATGTTTATTTTATGGGAAGTTTAAACTTAACAGAGATAGCCTACTATAAATATGAAGCCCTATGGCTCTACTAACTCTGACTAAATTATATCTTTGTATCCCTATGTTATGGTTTAATTTCTATGGTCGAATCTTTATGTACCCTTTCTCTATGTTTGAAGTTCTTTTTATCCTTACTAAAGATATAAATAATCTTTGATTTTAACTATGGTTTAATTTTTAGAATCCTTACCAAAGATTTTATCCTTACTCTGTGGTTCAATTTCTCTGTATCCTTACCCAAGTTATCTTTGATCTTTACTTTATGGTTTAAATTTCTTTGTATTTTTTCTATATTTTTAAATTTTATTGTATCCTTATTCCCTGACTTAATTTCTTTGTATCCTTACTCTATGGTTTTATTTCTTAGCATCCTTACTCGATGGTTGAATCCACAGATACTTACGTTATGTAAATATCTTTGGTGGAATGTCTCTGTACCATTCATAATTGATTACATATCCCTTGTTTTTGGAAAAATCTTCATTCCATAATTCAAGCTCTTTGATTTTGTCTAAAATATTTTATTGTTATATATATGAGTGCATTAGCATACAAACTCTGTTAGAACTGCAAGGTGAGATAATCTGAGCTTAACTTTCTCTTTGATTTATAATCCCTTTAACAATCATAGTACAGCGCTATCCTATATTCTTTGGAAATAGGTTTCCTCTAGGTACGTTTTTGCCAACGTGCTCTCTGAAATATTAGGGAAATATATCGATGTTTTAAGACGTAATGACAAACACAATAAGAGCACTGAAAGTTTATTTTTGATCTTATAACGCATGACTATTTTTTTTATAACATAAAAGGACAGCTAGCTAAGAATAACAGGATTAGCTAAGAAATATCTCTGACCACCTAAGTATAATTAAATATTACCCTTTGAACCAAAATTTGTCGTATTTTTAATTATATAAACTATATGATGAATAAGGTTACTAACAGATCAAGTAGTAAGTAGTATTATTGTTGTGGGTACACATTAATGATTAATATTCGTCAAATTAATTAAAATTATTCTTATTATGTAAAAAAATCTTTTAGGTGGAACCTTTTTTGATTAACATGCCATCACATATACTGTCATAGAAGATAGATTATCCTCTTAGTTTATGTATAATAATAACTATCAGGTTTTCATTAAAAATAGATACATAGGAAACTATATTTCATTATATACTTAATACTAGATTCTACTAAAATAAAAAAAAGAATTGATTGTACCAATAATACCTAAATAGGATTACTGTATAAACCATAATTAGAGGTATATAAAATTACTTGGTTTGAAATTTAGTATAAAATGGTAATTAGATTATAATTTTATATGTAAATTTCTATGATTGAAAAACTGAAATGCAAATTGTTTCTTGTATAACTTCTATTTTTACAGTAAGCATATATTTAAGGAATACTTGTGAGTACGGCTGTGACAATGGTCAAAATGAAATTATAGAAAAAATAGAATTGCTAATTGAAATAAAGAAATTTAATTCATTTCTTGACATTGTTTGATTTAATTGTTAGACACTATTCAGTGGCTACTTAGTATCCTTGTGCCTATATTGTCTTGTTAATGCTTAAACAATAATTGCATGCGACCATTCATTAATAGAAATACGGCGCATTCTCATCCGACAATCCAGTTTAAAGTATGTAAAACATGGTGGTACATAATTGTACCTAACTGTAGCTCTGGGGTAGCATAGAGGGATATTATTTTATAGGTATTACATACGTGTATATTCAGTGTCATTGTAAATCTAATCTAATCATGTATCTATTGAAATTGATAAATACATATACATATATATCGCAAGAAAATAATTGCTTAGAAAATGCAAAATATCTGAAGTTGACAATGGAGGGCTAAAAGAGAAGCTTTTCTATTTTGAGTAAAAGTTTAAAAATAGATGTTAATGGATCTTTAGGTAGTTATATTTCAACATAATCTTAATAACAGATAAAAATATCATGTATTTAATGTTTAATCTCCACTTCAGAAGTTGTTTATTCTGATCGTGCAATTCTTTGACCGGTCCTCAATTAATAGCATTCACAATAAAATTGTCCAATCACCATTCGACACAGTGGTGTTCAAAGGCATACTTCTGCCGGGAGATAAGTGGCACCTAATGACAGAGGTAAGTGTAAAAAATGACAACTAATTTTTCATTTTCTGTAGATGTTTACTGACAGATAACTCTTGTTCCCTAGTGTGACATGTCACAGATTATCTCTTGTATGGTAGATATCACATGTTACGGAAATATCTCTTGTTTTATAAGTTTGACGTCACAGAAATACCTCTTGATTTGTAACATGTCTGATGCAAAATTTGTCAGGATATCTTTTGGGTTGTAGGTCACTCGTCACGGCATGTCACTTGATTACCAGATGCGGATGCGGTGCGATCCCGCCTTTTATAACGTGACATGCAGTCAGCTGTGCCGGTCCAGAGATGATCTACATGGTCACTATAAGTGTGACATCAATGGCAACAAACTCTGTCTCCAAGGGTGGATGGGCTCGGAGTGCACACAGCGTAAGTACCTATAAACGTACCTTAGCAACTATTTCAAAAGCAGTCTGATACAAAAATTCCCGTTTTAAATTATGTTATAGCTTGCTTTAGTTTTATTTTTTTTTTATCTAGAAAAATTAACTTATCATCAATGTTGGCTATTTAAAAGATTCAGTTAAACTTTCATCTTTTGTTTTAGCCAAGAAAGGCCACAGTAACGCTGGTTACGTTTGATAAAATTTTTTTTAAATAAACAGTATATTTTAAACCTTATTTCAAAATGTTACACAGCAAATGTAGAAAACGCAGCAAAGTTTTAATACAATTAAGAAATTTGCTACTATATCTAAGTTATATTGATCCTAACGCTCTTTATTTAAAATTTAACCATTATTATTTAACTTTTTTGCTATATAGCTACACATAAATCTGTTAATTAAAACTAATAATAATAAATGATAACGCTTGTTATTTCATGAAGGTAACGCTCGTTATTCTATCAAAAATGATATATTTTAGCGAACAAATTATATCATGTACATATATAGTGAATTCATATACCTATAGAAGGTCAAGAGCTACTTTCAATTCGCAAAACAGAAACTGTAATTAAAATACCACGCTCAATTATAAATATATTTTGTTTGAAATTTAGATCTTTTACTATAAGAAACTTTAGGTGTTTGTTGCCTACACATTTACCTACTATTTTTATCCCAGTATCTATTTTGAGTATCATGGTATCTCTAGATTGCTATTGGAAGTTTCTTGGCTACCATGAACTGTAAATAAAATAATCTAACTTAAGTTTGCAAGATAACATTCTTAATAAAAAATATCTTTTGGATTTTACAAATTTGTAAATTAGTGGAATAAAAACTATATATTTGGATAGATTGACTAATTTACATGTAGGTAAGTTTATTTAATAGATGTTTTACAAAAAGCAGAAATATGGCAAGTAACGCTTGATTTTATCAAAAAAAGAATTTTGAATTGATAATTCTCCTATCCATTGTACGGGCTGCGGGAACCTAGGAAAGACAACGTTTTTGCATACAAAATATCTATGTAATCTTGGATCCGATAGATATTTTTGTGAATTATATCAACTAAATAGCTATTATTTAATTATAATTTTAATAATTAATTGCAATTCATTCTAATTTGAGCTGAAACTACAACTCAGATAGTAAGACTTCTTCATTTCATCCATTTATTTAAGTTTTTCATAAACTGTTGAAATGACCCAAAAATTAATTAAAATGTTGTTTTTGTTTTCTGAAACAGAAAAATAGACTATTCTACTGAATTTTATTTCAAAGATACAAATAAATTACCAACGATTACTGTAGCTGCTACATGTAGGTGGGTGAATTTCCTAAACCCAAGGAGTAGTATGGTAGGTACTCCCTGCTAAAACTTATTTGTTTATACGGCTATCATTTTGTGTGTCTTGAAGTCAGTTTGTTAATTTTCAAAATAGACCCTAAATTGATCAGTGAAAAACGTGAAAATCTCCTCTCACAATGGAACACATCAAAATAAATTGGAAATGTTTTCTCCAATATTACGTTCACACTATGATTTTTAATATTTTTTGTACTTCTTATCAATCTTTCTCATTTCTCAGCCCTCTCTCTTTTCCTCAGCCATCTGCAAACCTGGATGCCACATCGAACATGGAAGATGCCAGAAGCCGCTCACGTGCGAATGTCTTGCTGGCTGGCAAGGCGATCTTTGTGAGCGCTGCGTCAACAAACCAGGCTGTCGTCATGGGGAATGCACAGAGACACCCTATGGCTGCCACTGCTACCCGGGATGGGTGGGCGAGAAATGTGATAGAGGCGAGTAATCGATATTGAGTAGTTTATATTGCAGTCATCTACTTCTTTCCTACATGCTTTTCACTGACCTGATTCTTTAAGTTTTGTATTACAAATGACCCATTTCTGCCAAATAGTAGGTATGTACTGTGACCTACTTCTGTATGGCAGGTATTACATTTTCCTACCAACATCTATGTTTCAGCCACATATGTCTGTGGTCGTGACACCTCTCCGTGTCAAAATGGCGGTATTTGCAAAAACGTAGACTCAGTGACGCAATCCTATCAGTGCATCTGTCCCCGAGGCTTCAATGGAACCCACTGTGAAAAATGTATGTGTCCCTAGTATAGACTAAGTGCGTTAAGAAATAAAACAAGAAATATGTCTGACAGGCTTAAAATATATAGGGCAAGGCCCAATATAGAGGTTCGGTAAACAAATTATTTTGATTTTCTTGAACAGATATTTGATTAAAGAATAAAAATATCGATATATTAACAGCAAAAGTCATTTATTGTGAACATGTTTCGACAAAAACAGCAATATATATTTAAATAGAGCAATGAATTAAAAATACCGCGATGAGGTAAACAAAATAAACATAAAAATTAATTAACTAAAAACTTTTACAGTAAATTCTGACCCATGAGAAATTTGAACATGGTTTATATGTAAGAATAAAAAGAGATTCTCTAACATTGAAATCACTAGTACCAAAAGATAGCGCTTTGAAATTATTTCAAATACTACAAGAAATAGTACAAGAAAGAAAATGAATAGAGAGAAGGTTGATAGCTTTGCAGTGTTCATTAACCCTAGTCACAAAGTGTCTAGAAGTCTTACCAATGTAAGAAATGTCTACATCATTGGGACATTTAAAAATATAAACAAGACCAGACCTAAGTAAACTGTGTGTGCTATCTTTCAAAGGAAAACAACTACCTAATTTACAACTTCTAAAGATATTAATTGAAATATGTTTTCTCTTAAAAACTTCAAAAGAGATTTTTTGAAATAGGGAAGAGTAATACATTTAGACCGGTTAACATTATGATTATTTCCATTGGAGGACTTTGGGATTATCTTAGAATGAAGGAATTAATTTAGACTTTTGGACAATAAATTGACAGGGTATCCATTAGTCTTCAGAATATTAAAAAGAATAGTTACATCATAATGAAAACTTGTCAATTAGAAGAAATAGAGAAATTCTATTGATCAAACAATTTACAAGAGATTTTTTTTAACTAAAAGAAGAATTAGAAAAGTAATTGAAAAATAAACCTGTAAAAGTTAGTTTTCTGTATGTATTAAAAGTAAATTTGTTATTCTTAACAGATATGTTAACATCTAAAAATGAGATAATGGAATCAATGGCAAGTTCTTTGGTAAACTGAATATTTTGGTGAATGAAATTTATGTGTTATAAGAAAGTGTCCATTTTTGCTTGATCATTACAGAAAATGTCATCTACATATCTATAATATACAAAAGGATGAGTCAAAATTAATTTTTCGTTGATGAGTTGAAATAATTTGATGTTTTGAAAATATTATTGTATTCTATCCATTATGTTTGTTTTATTATAATTGACAATGCCCATTCCTATGCAAAGGGTGATATGGTGGCTAACCCCTTTGTCTTCTTTTGCAGTCCTGGACCCGTGCCTACACAAGCCCTGCTTTAATGCGGCCAACTGTATCTCTTTGCCCAAATCAGAGCCTGGATTTCGATGTGTCTGCCCGCCGGGGTGGACCGGAGAGTTCTGCCAAATTGGTAAGACGAAAAGAAAACAACCTGCAATAAAATTATTGATAAAATACATAGTTTTCATGTGAATAATCGCATTTATTTGATTCGATTCATTTGCAAATAGTGCGGCCTACTTTAAATATTTTGTATCCAGAACATGTTGATAATCTGTTCGATGCCAAATTTTGCCTTATGAGTTCATTTACCCTGTTTGGGGGGAGGCATTTTTCTTTTCTTGATCCTATCATGATCGATTTCTATGAATATTATGAATGACTTGTATATATCTACAACATTTATAGCAACAATATAACCATTTCATTAATGATATTCTTTGCAAAATATACAATGTAACGATTATAATATTAGACAATTTTACTTAAAACAAACCAAAGTAAAATAAATATTTTTGTGCAAGATTGTTTAGATACTTTTTTAATGGGAATCAAAACAATCCGCTATTTTTATTACAGCTTGAGATATATGTTATTGCAACGATGGAAGTAGCAATTGCCTTGAATATCGGACAGTAATGCAAATTATAGGAATAGTAATTGTGTTTAAATTATAATTTTTTATAAGAATTAGAAAAAGAATTAAATAATATATAATGTGATGTCTTTATATTTGTGTGCATATCAATAAATAGCACTGACGATAAGAGTAAAATTACCACAGCTTCAACTCTTGGTATCCATGTTCCAATTATTCTATTGACTCATGACATAACAGGTTCATTGTAAAATTCGTAAGTTAACCAATTTCGTACATAATTAATTCGTATAGAAAATTCATAGACAAATTCGTATAAGTGAAAGTTCGTATTTTAATGACAACTTATTATTCTTATATAATTATTTGTCTGTAAAAATTTCAAATAATATTTGTACAAATTTTCTATATCTTCTTCAAAATAAAACTTCACTTAAACCAATTTGAAACTATAAATTGATAAATGATGCATTTTGCAACGTCTCTAAAGTGGATCACAAATTGTGTAGAGAGAAATTCTAATCGACTGAAATTCGATATAATTATGTATAAGAACAAGTATATCATATGACTACCGAATGTTTTTGCGAATTTTTTATATATGAACAATTATATACTATTTTTTGTATAGTTGAAAATTTATCTACGAATAAATTATTTTACGAATTTTATATTAGAATGTTTATAAATGATGTACGAACATTTCTAATTTATGAATTATTGTATGGGTAGAAAGGTTTACGATGAATGTAGCTCTTAGAGGGGGGACAAACTCTTTCTAGAATAATTGGCATTACTTTCGTTATAATAGAGCCTCGCGCGGCGCATGTCGATAGAAATTTCATGTAATTGTTCGTGCACAAACTAGAAATGACTTTGACCTTGAAAATAACAAATGGATAAAAAATACATAAATAGGACTCTTGTTTTACATGCGTGCTTAAGATTGGCAGAAAAATTAAGAGATGCTCGGTTGGGTAGAGGTACCCCAGGTTAAAAGAAAAATCAAGAAATCTTCTTTTGAGTAAGAGGGACGGACGGATGGTAGGTTTAAAAATAATTTAATACTCTAGATCCAAAATTGAAATTGCGAGTCTAACTAGACATTGAACATAGCTTTAGGTACAACAGGACTGAACAACATTTATATTCGACAATTATGAATTTCTAAATGTATGTCACCATTTTATATGTTTGATTTATTATAAAAGCTAAAAGTTTGCTTATGTTTAGCTGTCAGAGAAAAAAGATGGATCGTCTGGTTTGAATTGAGTTCAATGTAAATGATACCAAATGTGTGAATACTCACTCATATAGGAAATAAAAATATGTAAGAACCTACCTGGTATGTAGTTGCCTTTGTGGGAATTCACCATTTTTGTACTACTAAATTTTAAATTAAGATTTGATAATAACAATTCATACTCCTTACTTCTCAGTGTAACTATGTATGCCAGTGGGAAAAAAAGATAAAATGTGATGCCCAATATTTAGTTTGCTTTCTAAGTTTTTTTTAGAAAAACCTAACAGTCGTCCAAAGTAAGAAAATACATGGTCTATTAATTTACTGCCTATTTTACTACTGATAAAAATAGGTATTGCCTTCTAAATTTATTTTTTAAATAATAATAACAGTACATTCTTTATTTGAACATTGGCGGTATAGTCGTGAAATTAAACACATTGATAGAAATTAAGTTATTAATTAAATTAATAATGTCGGTTTTTGGAATCTAAGTTTTTACCTAAGGTTAAAAGAGAATTGAAACCGTTAATCTAAAAAAAATATTTCTAATACAATGCATTTTGATACTTTCATTTTTTACTTTCATGTTTTATACAAAAATGTATATGTAGGTACTTACAATAATATAATTTATAATACAAATGTCTAATTTACATATAAGTACTGACATTTTTGTATGGAACATCGCATTTAGAGTTGAAAAAATGAAACTATCTAAATTAAATGCCTTAGAAATTAAATTAATTTTGTTATTTTTTAGATTTACTGTTTCAATTCTCTTCTATTGTCAAAATTAGTAACTATATTTTATAAACGTAAAAATCTAAATCCAAAATATGTCGAGATTATTCATTTGAATTGTAATTTGAATTTATAATAAATGTTTTAAATTTCAACGTATTCATTCAATAATGTAAAAACATATACAGTATATGAGTTTTTTACATTATTGTGGAAGATACGGCCATATCTATACCGACTGCTTAAAATTAACTTCATTGATCAGAAAAAATCAATTAGGCGTCAAAACAGGTACAGCATCAGAGTTATTAAATTAAATGTTTTATAATTATATTTAAGAAAAGCACTATGACGTTCTATAACGTTTATTTAACACAATGGTAAATCTAATGGGACAAACATTACATGTCTCTATTTCCAAAAGAAATGTCGTAATATAAAAATGTAATTTACTAGGATTCATATTTTATTCAAATTAGTATGATTTGTTTTGTCTATTTAATGGGGAAGGCATACGATTATATTTTTCACCTACTAAATTCATTTAATAAATCATCAGCCATATATTTATTTTGATTTTATAAATGGTAGACCAGAAGCACCATTAATGACCGGGCTGATCCAGATATACATGAGTATGTATCAAAACATATTAGAAGAAACATAATCAAGACTTGGATTATTTTGCATTAATTTTAGGTTTACAAAATTTAATGAATCTTGTTGAATATTATTTTAAACTTGGTCTTATAATATTTTGTTGGATACCAACTAACATTTTCCATATCTAGATATAATCCATTTATTAGAAAATTTAGGTAAATACTCAAAATAATTTGTTTCTTTATTTTATACATATAAATTCTTATGTAGTTAATATAATACTTATTATCTATAAGAAGCTTTTTTAAAAGTCTATTTTAATAAAAAAAAACAATTTTCTGTCGACTAAGATTAAGATATTTACTTATATATCTAAACTATGTATATCTAATAGCCTTATGCGCTCTAACTTGATCAAATTAGTCCTTCATTAACCAAACCGACCCACATTCCTACCTCAAACAACATTTTGATCTTAAGAGATCCCGCCAAGCCGATCAAAAAGAAATCTACGTAAATGAACTTCTGTTAGTAGGTATGGTCAAGTGACGTAACTAAATAAATTCATTGGTCATGTTGTTTTAGGGACTAAGTGGTTTTTGTAAGTTATTTACCATCTTGAACCTCTAAACAAATATTCACCATTTAAAAGCAAATAAAAATTTAAAAAATTGCATCATTGTAAAACGAATAAAAACATTATTAGAAAGCAAACCGAAGAGAGTTAAAAATGTATTCGTATTAGAAAGTGGAGATAGTTAAAAGAAAATATGCATATTATAAAGTGGAGCAAAAAGAAATTTATATATGCATTAAATGAATTAACGAGTGAATCAAGAGAATATTGTTTTACGTCGCTTAGAATTTTCGGCACTAGCTGACTTGGGTCAGTTTGAGTTGATCATCCGAGCAATCCAACCAGTCTTGCTAGGATCCAAGATTATTATAATACAACCATTACTTATAACTTGCTGATGTCAGATACAATCAGCGAATTTAAACAAGTTTAAAATAAAAATCAAGGTATAGGCATTGTTTTTCTTCTTTTTAAAGTGGGTAGCTTAACTTCGATTATATTTTTTATTTGCTCTTTGTTGTACATATAATGTGTATTGTCACTGCCGGTCTTCTGCAAATAACATAGGTACATAACCGGCTAATGTGAACTATTAGAGCAAAAAATCATTCTACAAGCTGAAAAACGATTCCATCTTTTCCCTAGGTTGGCTTCGTTTTCTTTTCGACAACAGTTCCTCCATTTTCCCCGAGCTGTTCGGAGTCAAAGACCTAACATAGTTGTGTTGCTACTCGGCTTGTGAATAGAAATCGCAATGCTCATTCAACGACGCGATATTTTGTTTAAATAGTGGTAGGAAGAGATGAAATACAAATAGCATTATTTTCTCAATAATAGTTAGTATTTAGACATGGAATTAGTTTAAATCTTTTTTGATTCGCTGTTTTTATAATATTATTTATCATACAGTCATTCAATATGGTATAATTCTGCATGTATACATACAGTAAGTATAGTCGTTATACTTTCAAATTATTTAAGATATGGTGATGCACATGCACAATAATATTAGGTAGATGACTCAGTACTTTACGTTTTTCAATTTAATTGTTATTTTTTTTATTATGAAATTAGATAATATATGCTTACCGCATGTGAAGTCAAGAATAAATATGTGTATTAGATGGATTCGAATATTTAAATAATACCTACATACCTATCTTATAATTAAGGCAAATGCCATCTGTTGAAAATAATTGTCAGCAGCTGTTGAATTAAGATCGTATTGGCTGTAGAAAAACGGATATTTTGAGAACGGCCATCATCACAAAGAGGTACTACAAGTATTCTAGGAACAAGTGACATAGATTATTTTTAGAATGAAAAAATATTGCATTTAAATTGATATGATATATTTCCTTCCTGGGCAAAAATTCAACACTTTGGTTTACCACTTTTGTTATAAAATTTCACAAAGTAAACATTGGTTGATTTTAAAGTTTGACTTAAATTTGTTTCTAAAAAGTTTCTAAATTTACTTGTTCCACTGGAAAAGTGACTGGAACATAACTTCACTAAGTAACAAAACAACCAAAATATTATCTATCCAACTATAACGAGTACCTAAAGCAAAATTTATTTGCTTCATAAGTAGGTATATGACGAAATTAGGTATTAGCTTACTAACCTACTTTTCTAAGCTTATAAATATTGTTGTGACACACATGTACATATTAGATTTTTTTTAATACTGAACTACACGACTAGTGAAACAAAGCGGTTAATTTTGTTTCATTATACAATGTTAAAGTAGTTTGTGAAATTATCGTTTAAGGAATTTAAATAAAGAAACATTAACTCATTATATAGTATGCATCCGAAAAAGATACCTTCTATAAGATGGAAGAAATAATTTTAAATAACATTTTTGTTATGCATTCATTTTTTACTAAAAATCTAAAGTCTAAACAAAAGTTACAGATTCCGTGTTTTTTATTTTATTTTACAAAAACTGCAACAAAGGTATGACGACTGGTAGCCACAAGCCAGTGTTGGTAGTACTAATTTTGGTTTACCAAAAATTTCTAGTCAGTTTACTGAAAATATTAGGACAATATTGAGCATTTCAATTAGTACTGGTCAACTTTTTTCAAATTGGTTAAAAATATCATTAAAAAGTTTTAAAAAAAACTTCCAACAGAAAATGGTAAATGAAATATAGAAAAACACAAGATGATACTGTCTATGAACCAGACAATACACCTGATGTACAATCCGAGATTAAATCCATCTTTGCTATTACCTCGTTCGATTTAACAGTTAATGAAAAATCAACAGTCATGGCAAATCACAAGTAATACTTACAGAATGAATTCCAGAACAAAAAATCTACAAAAGACAATTAACATCAAGCTATAGATTTTCGATAGCGGTATTCAATTTTTCTGAGATTTAGAACACCTCAGTAGCAAAGTTGTCCTCAAATATCAGACGGTAATTCCATTAACATCACAAAAATGTTATATTATATACAATTTCGGAGAAAATCTAACAACTTACACAACCCACCAGATCAAGAAAATAGGGTTCCTTGGGCCAAAATTCACTAATTACGTGGGACAATGTCAAATCTATTGGCCCAATGACGTTATCACGACCAAAAAATGTAGTGTCAAATCTCTAAATCATTTCAACAATTCTCATGACACTAATGCATTTAATAAATAATAAAAATAGACACCCAGGGTCGTACTGTTTCCTGACGAAAGTCTACACCTTGAAAAGAAAGCAATTGAAACTTTGAAACCTGGTGAGCTGTTTTAAAAAGAATTAATAAATAATTTTCGTCATTAAAGTCTTTAGTTGCCAAATTGTGATTGAGAAGTGACAATAGCTGTTCATCATATTAATAAAACAGCCAATAACTTCGTGATATCTAATGAACTGACTTTGGTAGAAACTGGTAATAGGACTCATTGGCTAATTGAATGAATGATGTACAGTGTAGAATGAAAAAATGACAAACAATAGAAAATAGTGCCACATGAATGAATGGAATGTCCTGATAATGTTTGAAGGCCATTGAACTGAATCCCCATTAACAGTAAAGAACCCAGCTTCAGTTAGCCCTCAATAAATGTATCCATGTAAATACAGTCCTCAAATAGCATATCATTCAAGGACGTCAGGTAATGGAACATGCAATTCTAAAAGTAGTTCAATATGCAACAGAGCTGACCTTTTCTACTAAAACTAGCTTCAACCAACCACCATGTTTGTACAACACATCTAATGTGATAAAAACTGTTAGCTAATATTAACAACAGTATAAAATGCACCTAAAAACAAAATTAAGTGAACTAGCCTCAAAATATGTACAGAATCTAATTAAACAAATCTGAAAACCAAACTTACCTGCCACTATCAGTCAGAACTAGCTCAGAACCTGAAACTGAAAATTACAAAATAGGTCAACTTCAGGCAAACACAATGCACAAAATGCAAGCTGCAATAGGTAATGAAATTCAGTTAATTATACGACAATCATCAGAAAGCAGTCCGCCCGTCGATTAAGTCATCATAAAAATGTAAATAATATATTTAAATAAGTGGTCACAAAATTTTAAAAACTACTCTCAAATATCCACAAGCTAAAATAATATTAAAGCCAGAACATGGAAATAAGTGACTCTTGACATGAAAAAATCATATCACAAAAGCATATATTAAAATATTAACTTACCAGAACAAACAGTACAACAACACATGTAGAAGAACCTAAAAAACAACAGGTATTAATTACAAAAAAATTAATCACACACCAAAATGGGATATGCTAGTATAAACTCAGTGAATAATAGATATCCTTCATTGAACATGGTCAGAGAGCTGGGTAAATCATCATAAGTAAAACACTTTAGAACCCACCTATTGAGTCAAATCTAATCAAAAAATATAAAAGAAACTGGCAACATGTAGAAAATAATAACTACCAACATTTAGCAGACAAGCAAACATCTTGGCACTTAAAATAGCTAAAGAATAGTCACTACAGTTGAGAAAACATTATTTAAATTAAAAATTACATCCTCAGTCAACTTGTGATGTGTTTGTTATTTATTTTGTTTTCACTTTTATAGTAATTACCTTTTACTGAAAAAATAAGTGTGTTCTTTTATATCAAATTTTATATGAAATATGAAATATTTATTTTTCAAAGGTTTAAAATTCAAATAGTTATGTATATGCTAAAAATACATTCTTAGGTGTCACATAAAAGTAGTACCTAATTTGAAATATATCAAGACAACATTTTAGCAAGAAAATAATTATAGATTTGAATTCTGCATATCAATATTAGTCAGTAGTT